>CAKAKR010046733.1:0-23311 GCA_916700685.1 Adelosebastes latens | reverse complement strand
GCAGGTCAGCCAGCGTGGTTGTGTTGGTCACTCTAACACGTACAGCATGCCCAAGCTGATCCTACAAGTGTTGAATTGGGTTGAGGTCTGGACTCTTGGCAGGCCGTTCCATTCTCTCTACTCCCACATTGTGGAGGTAGTCTGTGATAACCCTGGCTCTGTGGGGGTGAGCGTTGTTTCTTGGAGGATGAAGTTAGGTGCCAGATTGTGGAGATATGGGATCGCCACTGGCTGCAGAATCTCATCCCGATATCTCCCTGCATTGAGATGGCCTTCAATGATGACGAGCCTTGTTTTGCAAGTGAGGGAGATGCCGCCCCACACCATGACACTGCCCCCACCAAAAGCTGTTACTCGATCGGTTCAACAATCAGCATAGCGTTCTCCACGTCGTCTCCATACTTTGACCCTGCTATCCAACTTTCGCAGACAGAACCTGGACTCATCACTGAACATGACATTCCCCCACATGTTCAGGTTCCATTGTCTGTGTTGTCGACACCAGCGCAAATGGGCCTGACGATGAAGGGCAGTCATTGCAGGCTTCCTGGTAGCCTTATGAGAATACACTGTTTACCATTGGCAGAGCATTTTGGCAAATTTTTCTCAGGCGCTACCCACATAATCAGCTGTGCTGCTCATCCCACAAATGCATGATCCTTACAAGTTGGACATCATTGTGAAGGTAAATAAACAGGCTTTCCAACGATGTAAAATACAATACCAATTAGCATTGTAACAACAGAGAAATAATCGACCAAACACCAGTTTCCGAACTTTGTTTTTCCAGTTTATATATATATGTTGCTTAAGGCTTAGATAAATTGTTGTAATTACTGTATATTTACCAAACATATAGACATATTTTTGATTATTTTACTTTCCCACCAACAGGTCTTTGGATTTACCGAAAGTCATTTCCAGAACTTCTGAGCTGTAATAAAAGAAGCTGCTTTGAGGTCATTGACATAATAAAAGCATTATTTGTGACCCATTAATCATCCTGGTTCCCTCCCTTTACATTAACAGTGCTGGCTGATCGGCAACAACCATCTGCTCCTTTTAATTCTCTGTGGAAATTTTAAAGATGAGCCTTAATAGTACTAATTTGTTACCTCTATACACAAATACTGTGTGCTGTTACTGTTTGCAGCCCATTACATTTTTTTGGCTTTTTTTTTTGGAGCTGAAGCCTTTAATGCTGCATCACTGCCAGAAATTAAAGCCGCAGTGGGTAGAAATGGAGCAAATATGATTTAAAGAAAGTTATCATTATAAAACGGTCACTATATCCTGACAGTAGTGCATGAGACCAGTAATCATGTGCCTCTGTGTCCTCAAAACAACCAGTCAGAGCTGATCTGGAGTCTGCTGTCCAGCTGCCGTCTGTGAGACCCGCGAGTCAATCACTCGCAAACTCCGACCAAACGGTCAAACTAGGCAGCGCTGATCAAATATGAATCAATATTCTGTTACTGTAATGCCTATTTCTCTCCTCATATGTTTTCAGAAACATCTTGTAGTGCACTGCTGTAAAATGAGAAGGTTTGTGACCTGGCAGCCATGTTGAGATCAGTTGAGGAAATGTCAAGCACCGATTTTCTAAAGCCTGAAAACAGAGCCATGAGGAGGTGCAGAAGTCTAGTTTTCTCTCAGAACACTTGAATTACATTATGCTGAAAGGTTATTATGGAATTTTTTGCCCAATGATGCCAAAAACGTGTTGCCAACTGAAGCTTTAAATGTGAACATTACGAATTGCCATCATCATCATTTAAAGTATTGTTTCCTTCGCCTTTATCACATCACCTCATTATCAATTCACCAAGTTTTTTCAAAGGTTTACAATTAGGCTTATTTGTTTTATTAATTTTGCCCGATAGGGCTTTATGCAGAGCTTTGTAATGGGCAGCCAATCAGCTGCATCAATATGGCTCGTTCAGCTTTGGTTTTATTGGCTCATAGTCAGAATATACAGTACACATATTTAAACAAGTCATGCTGATGACCCTTATTGATTTATCCAGCACAGCTTTCACCATTGTTTATGCCTCTCAGATGTTAATTTCAGACCCTGCATATTGTGTGGATTATTGAGAAAATGTAACAGACAAGACAAAGACTGACTTCTCCCTGTATTTAAAAGATGAGGCTAAGACTTTTGGTGGCCAGACCTCATTCTGTCTGGGAATTCTTTGTAAAGGTAACCAACATAATCTGTGGCTGCTCTGGCAAACCCCCCCCCCCCCCCCCATGAAGCATCATCCCTTCAAAATAGAAGGCCAATCTTCTGGCCATGATTCTCTGCCCAGTACTGTTAAGGATTGCAGGGTATTAAGAAGGATTCAGCCCACAGATGGGGCCATGGTATTTACTGAATGAGAGCTGAGGGCAGAAATTGAAATGGCTCAAATCTGAACCCCATGCTGACAGAGAAGCAAAACCAGAGAACAAGAAGCCCCAGACGCTGTGGGGCGACATGCAGCAGCGCAAGGAGGGAAATATTGTGTGGCTTTGTGCACATGCAGAGAAAAGTGAGATACATTTTTATGCCTCCGCGCCGGCGACAGCCATGGCCGGAGGCATTATGTTTTTGGGTTGTCCGTTTGCCCGTCCATCCGTTCATTTGTACCATTCTCTTTAACGTGATATCTCAGGAACGCCTGGAGGTAATTTCTTCAAAATTGGTACAAACGTTCACTTGGACTCAAGGATGAACTGATTCAATTTTGGTGATCAAATGTCAAGGTCACTGTGACCTCACAAAACACTTTTCTGGCCATAAGTCAAGAATTCATATGCTAATTATGACAATTTCTCACAAATGTCTAATAGGATAAAATGATGACATTTTGGACAGACTTGGATGTAAACTGCAGCTAGACTGGTTGGCAGAGGCGTACAACAGCAAGGCGGCAGTTCTAGTTGCTTTGGAGACATTAGTAGAAACAGGGAACATTGTAACAGTTCAGCGTTCAAATTCATGCAAATATTACAAAAACTTTACCAGAGGGAGACTTTTTGGATCCATCGATTGGATGCCTTAAAGTATCCTGGTCTTAACGAGGATATAGACTTTACATGCTTTCTGTAAATTAAGCAAAATGTATATATATTTTTCTTTTCTCTGTAGGCTCCCTTGTTTGTCTTACAACCCACGTTGAAACCTAAAAAGTAAGACAAATAGGAATAATGACATGATGCAGTCATTCAATTTACTGCAATGATGTTGAAACCAACAACGGAAACATAATCCAATCTTTAACTGCAGTCTAATTATTTGCTGTTGGTTAACCTCTATCCAACTTTCAGAAGATAAACAAGTGAAAATGCTATTTTCACTTCCTGTTTGCTCACATAATTCTTTATGATGGAGGAATGTAACGCAAACGTGCTCTATGTCCACCACATGTTGAGCTTCAGCCCAAGATTAAGAAATGCTCTTTGAAATATGTGTGTGTTAGTGTGTGTGTAGGATCTCCTGCATGTTCTGTCTTCAGTGGTCTCTCCTGCAGAGAGTCTGACAATGAAGCCAAAGGCCAGTAAATGTCAAATGCTGTGGTCTGACTCCCCCCTCCTCTTTTCTTCACTCAGATCCTCCTGCAGCGACCTCTGAAGGTTTCATGCTGACTGAAGTCATGCAGCGATCACACCCCGTCCAACCAGCGCTGCGCTGTCGGAGTGTGAAACACAGTGAGTAAACGTACTTATTCACATATACATTTGACTGACAGGGGGACAAAACACCAAGCAGCAACAGTGTCTTAGCCTATCACACTTTACTGTAGTAGTTAATGCTTACACATCCCTGTTCAGCTCCACCCAGGGACATCAATATAGCCCAGATTACGATTTTCTGCCTCTGGTCAGTAAATTAAGCTTCAGAATGCCTTTTTATTAAACTGTTAGTGATGGCATTTACACAAAGTCATGTCTTTAGCTACAATACTGGCGTGCGGCTCGAGGTGTGGTCGTTCTGTTGTCGTGTCGGTTTAGACTTTGGTTGAAATATCTCTATTGAACAGCAAGTGTTTCCTGGCTCAGAATGGGCCTGACTTGGCACGACAGTAAGCATGATCGGCCCCCGTACAGTAAAGGTAATGAGTCTGTGTTATATACTAGATCTTTGGGGCTGATACCGATATTAGGAAGTTAAAAAATATCCGATATTGTATATCGATACAACACCTTTTTTTGCAATGATCCCCCAAATGTGGTTATCAAACACTTGTGACAAAGATATGTAATGGTGGAAGGATAATTTACGGTTTAATAATTATTGTCCAAAATGACATCATTGCAATTAAACAGTAAACTTCATTGGGAATTAAATAATTATGAATTAAAAATGGCCAGAGATGAAAGAAGAGAGAAAAGAAAAAGAGAAAATGAGCGACCATTTCCTGACCTCTTGCCGCACTGCGTCGTAGTTTGTTTACTTACTTTGACCTCAGCAAGACGGCCGCATGGTCGCTCCTCCCGAACGCAGGTAGCGGTTCCGCTCTGTAGCCGCTCTGAATGTTATGTAGCGGTGATCCAGAGTGTTTAATCCCGCTGTGGCGCAGCCAGTATGTTGATGGAAGTCAGGCATAGGCACAATGTGCGACCTGTGCGTAGTCGGCACGAGCAAGAAACACGACGGGCCTGAAAGACTGTACTGACAAACTATAGCTGGCTAGCTACCTCGCTCTCTCAGCAAACCGATGTGATAAGCATGAGTGACATGCGGTTGAACATTTGCGGCCCACATTTCCCATCATTCCTGCCTAGTCCTGAGTGCCGGACTGAGTAGTTAAAGCTTCAGTAGGCAGTATATATTTTGGCATCATTGGGCAAAAATTCCATAATAACCTTTCAGCATATTGTAATTCAAGTGTTCTGAGAGAAAACTAGACTTCTGCTCCTCCTCATGGCTCTGTTTTCAGGATTTAAAAAATCTAGCCTGTGACGGGAGACTTTGACCAATCACAGGTCATTTCAGAGAGAGAGAGAGCGTTCCTATTGGCTGTGCTCCGGTCATGTGACCGGTACTTGGCGTTCCTTCAAGCCATCTCAAACTGATCTCAACATGGCTTCCGGGTCACAAACTTTCTCATTTTACAGCTAAACAGTACACTACAAGATGATTCTGAAAACATCTGAGGAGAGAAATAGGCATTAATGTAACATAATATTGATTCATATTTGATCAGCGCTGCCTAGTTTGACCGTTTGGTCGGAGTTCGCGAGTGATTGACAGCCGGCTTTCATAGGCAGCAGATGGACAGCAGACCTCAGATCAGCTCTTACTGCTTGTTTTCCTCCGGTCTGTGGAATCTGGCAGATGCCGTTAGGAGGCACATGATTTTTTTCAGGTTACCTGTTTCATGTACTACTGTCATGATATAGCGACCGTTTTATAAAAATATTTGTTTTAATCATATTTGCTCCAATCTCGCCTACTTCAGCTTTAATGGCCTGATAACAATCAAATCGGTTGGTCTATCTCTGTAACATCACACAATATCATCAAGAAAAAAATCTGGTTGAAATCACCGCTTCATTATATTACACATCTTTTGAACCTCCCTCCAAAAGGCAGAATCAACAATACCAGAAAAGATGTGCTCTTGACTAATATTGACTCTTGACTCAGACACTCATCTGATTCAGCAATACTCCAAATCTTTAGTATTTTCCTAGAAGGCAAAACATTTTTTGATAATTTTTAACTGACAAGGATCTCATAAACGCGTCTACTGTTATTTTACATCTTAACTACACTAAACTTGTTTAACTTGCATGAGCATGCATGAACAAAATGTCTTAGCCCACTTTTTGTTAACTTTTGATGTAATATTGGAGTGGACTGGAATTCAGCCTGGAAGCTGCAGAGGGTTTGTTCCCTGTAGGTCAGCCTCCTAGGGACTCTTGCGTCGCTCTTCACACCGCCTCCTGCTGGGCAGCAGATTGTCTGTAAACCAGGCCACAGCATTTGGCTCGGGGCTGGAGGGGGAGGCAGTCCCAGATTGCTATGGGTGTGTGCGGGTACATGCCACGAGTACTGGTGCAGATGGGTTGTTGAACAGCGTGTGGCAGTCTGAAGAGTTACAGTGTCGACCTACATGTCTCATTAGGAACAGAAGAGAGGAAGAATAACATGACACGAAGGTGCTTCCTCTGCAGTTTTGCGACTGACTAAACTTGTGCACGAAACAGCGGATGTCACAGTAGAAGAATCTCTTTCAAATTGAGCAGGATGCAGCAAATACAGCTACGGAGGCAGGCACAAATAGGCTAGAATGTCATCATGAACTTTCTAGCCTTTTTTCCTCCTGCTGCAATTTGTATTTTTTAACTCCACCATATCTGAGACACGTTTTTAATTTGAAAATTCTTGCTTATTTCATATAATTGAAATTATCTCAGGGAAATGGATGCCAGCCTTTTCATAATGGAAAGCAGACATTCTTCCTCAGGCTTCCTTTGCACGAGATCCAAAATTCAAGACCGGCGTGCTGGATGCAAGTGCATTGCAACCCCCATCTATCCAGGGTTAATTGACTCTTAGAATCCATTTCCAGCACTCGTATTTCTCTGTTGCCTGAGCCGTATCAATATCACTTCATTATTCCAGCAAACAAAACCCGCCGCTCCAAACATAACAAACCACATAATAATTTCTGAACCCTCGCTGCTGGTAAGAACTCTGTCTAGACTGCAGTGTACACTGAGGTGCCATCAGTTTCCAGGGGGTGTTCTCCATCTGCTCGCCCAGATAAAACATTGAATTTCATTTGTGTTGCGAGTCGAGCCGCACTCCCATTCTGCTCCGCCTTGTGTGAGAGCTACAAGAGGCAAAGACAAGAGGCAGGATGTTGAAAACAAAAGCCCTATGGGAGTTTTACCAGTCTGCCTTGGCTAACCCGCTCACCATATAATTAACTACCCGCATCAAATACACCTCCCGAACACAAGTGAAGTACAGACGCTGCGGTAAATATTCCGGAGACAGTGTGCTAATCTTTTTGGCAAACAAAAGGCGTTAGAGGATAATGAAAAGGGAGAGAAATCATTCAGCCATCTAAGCAGTGCTTCCACGGGAACATTTCTAAGCTACCATAACAATTTTTTTGGACGGCGTCCATATGTAGCAGTTCCCAACTGAGCTCCCCCGGCTCCCCTCTTATGAAAATGTGTCTTTTAATTAAACTAGTTGGTGGGACGCATCGGGCTCAGGGGTCCTCGGCAGAGATGATCAATGTTGGCCGACGAACAGAGCTGCGGCGCAACGAGGACGGAGCATCGCTTTCAGACCTCTTTTCCTCTTCAGGCCTCCCTGTTATCTTTCAGGCCCACTTCCAGATCCATCCATCTGTGTGTGTGTGTGTGCGTGTGTGGAGGGGGGGTGATGACGGTGGAGTTTGGTGCACAGACGGTGTGGTTCCATTTCTACGGCCCATTGTCCTCCATCAGGCACAACGGGATGTTATCAGCCTCAGCCAGGCTCAACCTCCCACAATGCTTCATTACCTGTGTACGTGTGTGTGTGTGTACTTGTGTGTGTGTGTGTGTGTGTTCTCATCCCGCAAACAATGCTTCATTACATGTCTCTCCCAGGGCTCGCTTAACATTTCTTCCTGTCTCATTACCCAGTGAGAGTCCTGTTATCTGTTCCAGTCATATTTACCGAGCAGACCTTTGCCTTCTCAGAAGCACACACACACACACACACACACACACACACACACACACACACACACACACACACACACACACACAGAGAGCTGTTGTGTTTGTTAGCGGCGTAATCCTGACATCAGTGCTCGTAATGAATAATCACTTAGTGTGTAATCAGTATGCGTATGTGCACTAGAGAGTTGACAGACATACATGCTATACTGAAGTATAAATCTACTAATAACGGGCCTCACGCAGGAAGCAATATACGAACTAATGTCCTCTTATTTTTGTTCGTATCCACGATCTGTTGTTATTTTGTTAGTACACATTGATTTCTGGGATGTACCAATGTTTTCTTATATTTGCTCTTCTCTTAGGTAAGAGAGCATTTCACAAGTGGTCGAGAGCACTCTTACCAAGATAAGAAAAAAAAACTATACATGATACATGATATCATATGAAACTAGAAAAACCTAAGGAATCCATTGTATGACTTGGTACCAACCAT
This sequence comes from Adelosebastes latens, assembly GCA_916700685.1. NCBI lineage: Eukaryota > Metazoa > Chordata > Actinopteri > Perciformes > Sebastidae > Adelosebastes > Adelosebastes latens. The sequence goes on along the minus strand of CAKAKR010046733.1, from coordinate 15,141 downwards.
ATCATACTAGCTTGTCGTGAAGGAGGCTCAATATTGCTCCAAAGTCACGCTAAATTTTAGTGAGGAAAAACTGACATGGCCATTTTTCAAAGGGGTCCTTTGACCTGAAAATGGGTTCTATGGGTACCCACGAGTCTCCCCTTTACAGACATGCCCACTTTATGATAATCACATGCAGGTTTGGGGCAAGTCATAGTCAAGTCAGCACACTGACAGCTGTTGTTGCCTGTTGGGCTGCAGTTTGCCATGTTATGATTTGAGCATATTTTGTATGCTAAATGCAGTACCTGTGAGGGTTTCTGGACAAGATCTGTCATTGCTTTGTGTTGTTTATTGATTTCCAGTAATAAATATATACATACATCAGTATATAGCAAGCATATTTGTCCACTCCCATGTTGATAAGAGTATTAAATACATGACAAATCTCCCTTTAAGGTACATTTTGAACAGATAAAAAAATTTGATTAATTTGCGATTAATTGTGATTAATTATGTTAATCAACTGTCATTTCACAGTCTACAAATTGTTTGTCCAACCCAAGGAGACATATTTAATCAAATTTAGCTTATGTTTTGGAGTAATTAGAATGATTGGATTATTAAAGAAATGCTATTGTTCCATTGATCCCAATTAAGATTATTAAAAACCCTTGGATGATATTGTGTGCATTCAGCTTCTCAATGGCTTACATACTCCTCTTCGGTGCTTTTTGGTTTTCTGGTAACGCCAGTACTGATGCTCTTGAATAATCACGTTTACTTTGTTTTAAGTTTATTTAACAGTATCTCAATTTCACTACTGCTGAAGTTCTTCTTCTTACGGCCTTTTTTTGGTGTCATCTCTCCAATTCTTCGGCATGTTCCAGAGTATTTCCTAGGGCTGACCCGAATGCTTCAAAGCTTCAAAGCTTTGACCGTTGCCATGTAATTGACCTCCAAATCAGTATTCGAATTGCTTCGTTTTTTAATTATAATTTTTTTACGCAATTATGTAATTATAAAGTATAAATCCCACAATAGACCATAGAATAAGGAACTAGAATGGCACTCGGAGAGCGCAGACCTCCGCCAAGGTGCCTGACTTTAAAAACAGATCACAGTTCACAGCTGGCTGTACCGTGAGGTGGTCGGCTTATTATTAACACGGTGTGTTTCCGTGTAATGTATCGGCGGATGCCTCTCTCATTCAGCAGCCTTGTTATGTCTGTATAACGTTACACTACGTTGTCTCTCATCCCGTCATCTACCGCTTTTTTCTTTCTCACCGCGGACGGCCAGCAGCTGCTGCCGCACCTCGAGGTCTCACCACACATATCTCTCTGCTCTCAGAAGGAAAGGGGCGGGGTCACGCGTCATCAACGCGTCATCAGTTACACTGTGCATGTGTTATATCCAGTAGTCTTAATGCTCGGAATCCTTAAAAAAATTCCTGAATGTGGACCATGATCGGGATCACCACCAACATCTATTGGATTGTTCATTGCGCTACATTTCCACCCTTCCAAAAGATTTCATTCTAATCCATCCCGAACTTCTGGAGTAATCCTACTAACAGACAAACAAACCAACGCCGGTGAAAACACAACCTCCTTGGCCCAAGGCCTTTGGCCTTGGCGGAGGCAATAATCCCACAACATTATTAATATTCAACATTAATTATTATCAGTTATTCTCAGACGGTGTTGCTGTTTCTTGTGTGTAGAGGTTTGTGTACAACAGTGCGGCAGCGGCACTCTCCCGGGCACTGAAACCGGGGAGATGGAGACAGACAGACAGGAAAACATGTCAGCGGTTGTGCCGCACTGCGAAGCTTCGACTACCTTTGAATATTTCCTCCCCGGAGCTTGAAAGCCCAAAAAATGGTATTCGGGACAGCCCTAGTATTTGCACATGGCACAACACCTGCCCTTATATATAATGTTTAGGAGGCTTTACCTATGCTAATAATACCTGGGTAAGAGCAGATTTGGATGGTTAATGTTTGGTGCATCTGGAGTTGACTTCTCTTATTTTTTCTTTTAACAAAAAATTAAGAGAAAATATGATATACATTTAAGAGACTGTTGCTGCATGAGGCCCTATGTCTAATAACTCTAACTCCATTTAAAGGGATAATCCTCAGTGACCAGAACATGGTATTGGAGCGGAGGCAGAACTGTCTGTGAAGATGTATCCAAAACGTCCGTTTCTTTTTTTCACCACATAGGTCGTAAGCCTCTTTGCATTTAGTAGAAATCATCCACATCTCCTCTTTCTAGTGCCAACACGCGGACGAAGCATTATTCTCTTCAGGAAATTAAGACTTTGACAGTCAGGTGGTTCGGGCTGGATGCTGTCACGGTCTGCTTTGTTCGCATTCAAATATTCAAAGTCAGTCAGAGTGCAGATGAATACGATGGCAGGGCCGGAGGCTGCAACGCGTCACGTCTAATAAGTGTCTGTCAGGTTGTCACAGAAAGTCTATTGATCATCCACATCTGGCCCAGTTTCTCTCCTCGGCCCAGATTAAGGATTTCACACACACAACACGGTCGACGGAAAATGAATCACAAAACAGAGAAATGGTGGGACAGAGGGAGTTGGGGGGATGTATAATTAGATGTAATTATTCAGCGTTATGCAATCCGTTTTTTTTTTTTTTTTGTTATTTCAAGGAGCCGTGTGTCATACTGGTGTAACATAAGCTTAATGTTTAAATGAGAAACCGCATCCATTTAGATCTGCATTTGCATAACTGAATATTTTAACTTTCTTTAAGCTTTCTTCTCAAATATGAACTTCAGCTCAGCAACTGGAAATTTAAAGCTTTACAGTCTGTATTAGTGGTGGAAGATATTAGATGCGTTGTTTTCAAATGGAGCGTTTTCCCACGTGATAAAGTGGGAAATAAAAGAGGGAATTTTTTTTCTGTTAGAACCTGCCTTTTCTCATATCCAGCCTCTGAGGGGATAACCGAGCCTCGAGCTGTTGAACAGCTGATTGTGAATGCATGTTTTTATAATAAAGGCCAGCTGCCTGCTCGACTGATTATCCGCAGTCTCTATACACAGTGATAAACAAGCACATTAGAGACCAGCGCATCTGCTGACACCTCCTGATACACAAGGTCTTTTCAAGAATTCATTTATGTCTACAGTATTTTTTTTTCTAAATGGGCCTGCATGACACTTGTGGATTGGTTGTGCCTCTGGGCCGCATGCCCTCTCCAATTTAAATCTGTTTGCCTAATTGATAAATGTTATCGCCTAATAAGTTGTGACAGAAAATTAATAGCGCTGGTCAGAGCGGGTGTGCGAAGGTCGTGGTGGCGGCTGACGGCTGATGGTTTAATTGGTTTTTACTCGGCTCTCGAGTCGTTTCTAACCAGACACAGCAACCTGAAACCACCCCGATGGCTGATTCTGGCACACTTCCTGTCACTTTAATCAGGATCCACTCCACCAAATTACCCAAAAGACTGTCCTGCTGCTGCCGTCAGATTTACTATGTTAAAGAGAAAAGCCTCCCCTGGATACTCTTATAGTTTTATATACAGTATCATTGATCTGATGTTCAAGGAGTTCGGTCGATTTTATTGATTTCCCGCATTACCCAGAATGCCTTTCAGCAAACCCTGGAGAGGGGCCGTGACCTTGTGTTCAGTTGTGTGTTTTTCACATGTAGAAGTGCATGTGGAGAGAGTGATGGCAATAGTGTGTAGGGGTGTAACGGTACTTGTAATTGTATTGAACCGTTCGGTATAGGACGTTCGGTTCGGTCCGGGACATCCTTTCGGTACGCCCTGTGACCCAAACAGCTGTTTAGGTCTACTATTCGCAAACAGAAAAACGTTAGCTCACTGGATTAATCAAGTCCAATGGACAACAATATGTGTCAAACCGTATGTCGACACTGTTAAGCTGAAGTCGTGTATATCTGTGAATACACTTAAAACATTTAATTTACGACGGTGTCACCTGAATGTGTTCGATTAGCGGAGCGAAACAAAACCAGGCTGGACGGCAAGTCCTTCTCTCCACAGCGTTCAGGCACCCTCCCACTGCATATTCACACCGTGCCAAAGTAACTCGACACACTCGATCGTAAACGATACCGAATTAAAGCAAAGTAATTTGAGCCCCACTGCAATGTGCCTTCATGTGTGTATTTCAGACAGTCTGTTGTACCTGCCCCGTATGAACGAGCACAAGCTACAGTTCAGTTCAGGAATGATCAACAGGTCAGAGTCTTATGATGGAGCATTACAGAATCAGAGATACCTTATTGATCCCCGAGGGAAAACTGGGTTACATTTACATTATATTGCATTTACATTACAGACATTTCTGTTATTTATTTATCTTATTTTATTTATCTTTATTTATCTATATTTATCTATTGACAATAAGGCAGTATTTGAGTGCCTTAGCTGTTAAAGTAAGAGTTATGGCCAATGAGCCACTGTAGAATGTTACAATTTTTCGAAATTAAGAAAATTTCTATTGTACCGAAAACGTACCGAACTGTGGATTTTGAGTACCGTTACACCCCTAATAGTGTGGAAAACTACAGACAGACAACGTTAGCAACCAGAATAAAATGGAAGATCTTGCAGATAATGAGGCAGATACTGACGAAACCAGAGCTAAAAGGAGAGTGAGGGAGACTTACTGTACATTTGTCAGGTGGACAGATAAACAACTCCAAATGAATACTATAGTTCCTCTGTGTCCGCTGGATGTGTAAATAGGCGAAGGTTTGGTTGTGGTTTCAGTGATACAGTGTTGGCTGTCAGCTTGTTTTGATATTTTTTCTGCCCCTTGGTGGCCAAAAATTAATTAATGCAGCTTTAAGATTTTACTAATCACATGATAAGCAGTTAAAGGCTTAGCTCCAGGCTATATTTCAGACCTGTTAACCATTCATTCACCTAGTGATTTTGCTCTTATCGCATTTCTAAATGTGTCTGAGAACCGGCGGCGGTTCGAATCCCTGAACTTTGTAACAGTTTGCCTGCATCTGAATATGGGCCAACTGACTTTGCGCCATTCCAATAAAAAGTAAAAACAACAACTACCCATTCTGTAGATTTTACCTTAAAGGTCCCATATTGTAAAAAGTGAGATTTTCATATCTTTTATATCGTAAAGTAGGTTTCAGTGCTGTATAAATGAATGAAATGAATGAAAGTATCAAAACGCTCAATACACAGAGAAATACCCACAGCCCATATTCAGAAACTTTGCGTTTGAAACAAGCTGTCAGGATTTTTGTCCATTTGTGATGTCACAAATCTACAGTGTTTAGACCATTTCACAGTTTTAAAGGTTTAAACGCATTCTAAATGTGTCCCGGTTTATTTCCTGCTGCAGTGTATGTGAACGACATCAGCTGACAGGAAGTAAACATGGACCCAAGCTGTTGCCTAGCAACGCAATTCCGTTGAAATGCACTAAAACGGAGCGTGTCAGACAGAGTAAATACAGGTATATTCAGGCAGACTATATGAGAAACATAAAGTGTTTTTTGAACATTACAGCATGTAAACATGTTCTAGTAGAAACATAAAATACAAGTATGAACCTGAAAATGAGCATAATATAGGACCTTTAAATATCTTAATTTCTTTGTAATATAATTTCTTCCCATCAAGCAGGAACTATCTGGACATGACATGAAATATTTATCTATTTATCTATTTATTTATGAAACTAAAATACATAGCAAACACGCTCAAACACCCTCACTCGGGTCTTTCACCCCAGTCTGTTAATGCTCCCACTGCTCTGCAGTTCTCTACGCAGCTTTATTAGTTCTCTCGCAGCGTCGTCTCATCTTGCTGCACCTTATTCATCCTTCAGGAGCTCGATGAAAAATTCATACTTGGGGATGGTGAACTGCCCACTCTTATTTAAAATAAATCATTAATTTTCACATCTATTGGTATATTCCGACTACCTCTTTAGATCTGAATCTGCACTTTACAAAGAGGAGGGAAAAGTTCTTATCAGCGGTGGGATAAAAGGTCCAAGTAGGCAATTTATTCATATGCCGGCAAAGGCTTCTCCGAACATCAATACATTAAGCGCCTTTAGCTACGCTAACTACCCTTTTTGCCATTAGCAGAAAACAATATTCTCCTTTCTGTTATTCTCTGCACCTGGTTTCCTAATTTCACAGTTGCTTGAACACGGAATAACGTCATTCGTTATTTGCGATTGTAATTATTGATTTCTTTCATTCTTCACACTTTAAATATGGTGTAACATCCGAAAAATAATACATGAATTTGAATCAAATCAAACTTAACATAAGCGAAATCGACAAGCAGGGAGGGGGGGTCACCAGGTCATACAAATACATTAAATGCACACACATGCTTAACACACACACACACACACACATGCACCATGACACTGGGTTAAATAAACACTTAGCTGCTCTATCTGACCACAGGTCAATAGTGGCGGTACGGCTCGCCTTGTCACTGGCTCAGCTGCACTCTTTAATTATACACCCATTGATTGGTCAAGATGTCGATAAGGCATTTTAGCAGCTTAAACCTCGTTGTATTAACATGAGTAATGTGCACATAGTTTATGTATTAATTCTCAGCCTGAGGTGGAGCACTTGTATTTGTTGCCTCTTGCATTTCAATACGGCTGCCCGGTGGGGTTTTCATGAAAATGTCAATAGAAAGAGGAGAAATTGATCGATTTGACTGCTGGTGGCAGGAGGAAGCGGTGGTGGTGCTGGAGGAGTTGGAGGAGGAGGAGGAGGAGGGGGGAGGCTGCTGAAGTAACTTTCTGTTTTGCTGAACCGATGCCAAACTGCTGTCTCTTGTTGTTCTACCCCAACAAGTCTATCAGGAAGAGTAAGATATCTCTTAAAGTTAAATTAGAGCTGATTGAAAATACGATTTTCAATTGTGTGCTGTTAAGTCAGTCCACTCATGCATAGATGCTAGCTGCACCCACCCCCTCCCTCTGCATCTATACAGTAGATGAGAGTTGTTGCTGAGGGAGTCACTCCATCGCCTCTGTGGCGACCTCAAAGGTTCCAGCCCATGAATGGTAAGCACCTTTGGGTGGAGTCTCTCCCGGTCGAGGGGCTCTGCCGGGACGGACGGGGAGCACCGGGCCAACGCTCGCTGAGACCGGGACAGACGGAGTGGAGAGAACAAGAGAGCACTTGCTTTACAGCTGACTGACAGCAGGTTAATTGACTGAACCCTCCCCAGTGCTGCTCACTAGAGAGCCCCCCCACCCCCCATCCCAGAGGCATCTCAATCCACCATCTAAGATAAAGACGTTGATACTGATCTGTGGCAAGCAGATGTTCGGGGGAAATGCACTGGGACTGATGGCATAATTGTTCCTGTATACTATTAAAGGTGTGTATTCTCTCGTGTGTTTGTGCTGGATTCATAGCAGAGGATCAGTTGTTTATCTCAACAACAACAAAGCCGTAGTAGATATCAGTCTTCCTCCTTTTAGATGTTATTTTAACTGGAGGAAAAAAAACCAAATATTAACGTGTTGCTTAGCATATTGCAGAGCATAATTAAAACCCACAGATCTTCATGTTACATATTATTAGTTTCCAGATATGACACCAGATATGCAGGGCTGAATTTGGTAAACTGTATTCAGAATTCATTTAGATTTATGTCTGACATAATGGTGTAGTCATACCAATAATTATAATACTACTATAATGCTATGTAAACATATTTTGTACGAAATGTTAATTGCTGCCTGGATTATGATCCCTTGCAATGCCAAAGAGAGGAGGTCAGGGTGGTTGCATGACCTGTATTGTTAGAGTTAGGCTACTAAAACACTGAGTTATGGTTTGGAAATTATTGTTTTTTTTATCAATCAATGCGACTATGAGGCGATGTGAGAGGCTCAGCCACACCCGGACCCAGGGCCCTAAGCTTAAAAATGTTAAAAACTGAACGAGCAAGGAAGTTGAACCTGGTGCAGACTGAATTATGTATTTATGGATGTTGCACCCGCTGCAGCTTCTATATCGTTCTTAGCCGCACTCGTGGCATGGATGGCAATGTATTTGTGTCTTTCTGTCAGTCCATCACTTTGGTCATAGTCTGACTCACCAGATGTAGACTGTGGGTATAAGCCTGCCATTGACCGCCTGTTTCAGCCGGCATTCTCCTCCCCTTCTGTTATCTGTTCAATCTATTTTGCAAGGGCACCGTTGCTGCATCCTGTGCTTAATGCTGCCCAAGACGATTGTGATTGGTTGGCCCAGGGGCTGCAGCTGCGGCGGTCACCACAGCAAAATCCCGGGTGTGGGAGGAATTGCGGGGAGACTATGGAGAGGGACTTTTGGTTTCTCCTCAAGGAAGTTCTGGCAAACCGATGACTCGTTGTATAACCAAAGTGAGAGCTGTGTCTGTATGTGTCTGAAAACGTTGCTGGGAGAGAGATGTCTGGAATACCCCGCTAAGCCTGCCGGAGGTTAATTGCTGAATGGATGGAATTATAATTAGGCTTGGAAGGTGTATATGTATAGTTGATAGTCTATTGCACAGTATGCATTGGCAGCAAAGTGCTCATCTAAAGAAAAGGAATTTGTATTTTGTTTGGACATAAGGGTCCAGTGCTGTGGTTCACATGACTTTGAGTGCAAAAGTCAAAGTGAAAATTTGCCACCTTTTATGTGGATGTCCAGTCAGTGTTGACGGTAAATGTAGTCGATTAAAGCAATTAATTCCTCAGTGCCTGCTGTATTGACCAAGAAAGCTGAGTTCATGTTATGGACGAGGATACATCACGAGTATACAGTCAAAGAAATGCAGCGGAGATTTGTTTTATTTCTATTAAAATAAAGTAAAACAACGGTGGGCAAATGTAACCGTGCATGCTCGAACACCGTTTAACACTATGTAACACGGGTAACACCGACTTCCGCGGCAGGCCTACTGCGCAAGAGGATATGGCCAGCAGAGACCCTGAACGCCAGAAGCTTGCGTGCAATGCATCCTGGTACATGTAGGCACTGCTGACACGGCTCCGTGAGCAGGAGAACTCAGCTTTGAGGACACACTGAGGAATTTATTGCTTCAATCAACTACATTTACCATCAACACTGATTGGACATCCACATAAAAGGTGGCAAATTTTCGCTTTAACAGTGGCACAAGTAGAAAAGAGCCATAAAGTCAGTGAGCGTAATGTCAGTCGCCTAGCAACATATACCTGAAGTTGGCTGACACTAAGCCATCAAAAGCTATGTAATATAGCTTTTTTTGTGTTATTTCTGCTTTCAAAAGTTACATAGTCTTGCTTTAAAGGGGAGCTACGCCCATTTTCAAAATTCTTAAATGTTATTCCTGTGGTGTAAGGCAGTCCAAAAATATGAACTCTCCCAAATCCAAAACTCAAATTTGTGATGTCATCAAGTATAAAGTGTGGAAGTGCTCCACAGACAATTAGATGGGAAAGATGTTAAAGATGAAACTGAGAGCAGCCTGGGGGGGTGTTCTGAGTATATGGGAACATTTTCTCATTCAGGAATAAGAACACTATAGTAGAATAAAGCTCATTTGGGTATAAAAAAAACAAAACATTTTGTGGGTCCACAAAGTCTCCTATTCATTGTCTATTGAGCTGCTCCAGACTTTGTAACCAATGACACCACAAGTTTGAGACTTACTTCTCTGGTTTCTGGCTTTAAGAGAGAGTAGCTCATGTTCACAAATATTGATTGAACTTTCCTAGGCCATGGCAATAACATATTGGAATTCTTAATTTAGGTGGTGTTCCCCTTTAAGGGCAAGACCTAAGTGATTTAAAAAAATCAATGTGTTTACTAAAAAAATCAGCAGCTCTGGCTGAGTTATCGAACACTGTCGGGAAATCGTAGTTTTATGTAGTTAAGAGTAAGTTCCTACTATTTTGGGGATACCTGCATTTGTGTATTCTGTATAATTTCTAGTGCTCCATGTGTGTATTTTTATCGATCGTGGTGCTGCAGGGAAATATAAAACATTAGGTTTCATGTTGTGCAGCTTTCAGATTTTTTTCCCCACTTATGTAGCTTCAAAAGTGTTGCTGTACCGGCTCCTGTTAGCAGCACAGCAGCGCTCCTTTAAAGCATCAAAGAATGTACTTATCTTTACTGCAACGCAACCTTTCATACATTTCCTGAGGGAAATGGAAAACGGCAGTATTGATAAAAGCAGAAACATGAAAGACTTTTTTCCAGGACTGTATCCCGATGCTGGGATTGACTTTCATTTTTGAGGCTCGGAAACATTGCTTTCCGTTTAAGCTGCCGGTGGATGGCGCGCGATGGCGAGCCATTTAGGTGTCTCTCGTGACTGTGGCGTATATATATATATATATATATCTGTCCTCCAGGAACCCGTGAGCTCAGCTGCCAGTCATCATCCCACTTTGAAGCCAAAAGACTCTCAGCAAATAAAGTAAACAACTAAAATATTTATTAACCGAATAATTTTTTTTACAGCAAACTCTTATCACGACACAGTCTTCAAGTCAAATGACACTTAACCCTTTGAGTACAATTAGGTTGGCCACTCTGATCTGGAGAAGAAACAATGAACAGACCCGGGGGATTCCTCCGCCGCGGTCCTCTATCAAAAACATGAAACAAGCACATCAGGATCTAGAAGGTCCAAAACTGCTTCTTTTAAAAAGTCAGACATTAAAGGAGGAACACAATGGCTTGCTTTTTTTTTTAGTAGGAACTGAATCAAGAACAACATTTTCATTTTCAACATTTTTTTTTTTTTACATGTGTACATAGTTCTATTTTGTCTGAGATTTTTCAGTTCAGTTCGTACAAACAAAAAAAAAATGTGTGAAGTCTGTCCATGCTCCTCGTCTGTTGGACCAGACGGTAGTCTACGCTCATTCTGAATTCCAAAATCCGCTTCTGCATGAGTCTCAGCTTTTAGTGAGGGGACACCGATCAGAGATCTGTACACACACACAGGCTAGTCAAATCCATAATGTTGTCCTAAAACAGTGAAGACGTTAAACTATGACCGATACTAAAAGGGTTAAGGCAAGAATAGAAAAATAAAGAAATAGTAGAAACAATAGAAATGTCGCTTCTCTGTCATACTCGACTTGCAATGCTCAGATCCTAAGAAGAAGCTGTGGTAGTGAGAATTATTCACATAGTCTTACTCTCTTTACAGAACCCTTCACTTTACACAGTATTTACAGCAAAACAGAACTTATCCCACAAAAAGAAAAAGTAGTCCACTGAAATTAACACGTTATTCATGAACACAATGAGAATTAAAAAACTGTATAATTTTTATCATATCGTCAGTATGTAAAAACATTTACACACAAACTTGCAAATAGTGTTTTACAGTAGTCATATTTCATATCAAATCAATCGACAGAGCAATCTGAAAACCTTGTTTTCAGTGATCCTTTGTACAAATGTCTGCTTTCGATTGCTGTGTTAAACTCCGATGGGCACAGATACCATTTACATCACTTGTTTTTTTCTTTTGTCGTGTACTTTGTGCACAGTTGACGAATCCAGTTTTACAAGAGGCATTGCGATGATGAGAGGAGAGTGCAGGGAGAAAATGCTCAAGTGAGACACAAACAGATGTGGTGGCAAACAAAGACGACACTAGGACATTGTGACTGAGAGGTTAAACAACTAGCAGCACCTTCCCCAAAAGTTTGTGAAATGACCAACTTGTTTTCGAGTCTGAACAACGTGCTCTGTGTATGAAAGGGTAGAAAAAATATCACAGAAACGAACTAGTTTGACATTAAATAGTGGAAGGTCAGTAGGAGAGAGATGGCGGAGACATTTACTTTCAGCTCCAAAGACCAAGGTCATCCAAAATAATGCATCAAAGCTTGTTTTTTTGAAGCTACTGCAGACAACAAAGACACAACTGATCTCAGATGAGGTGTGCTAATGAGATTATTCTGTTTGGATGATCCTCTACTGGAAAGAATGATTGTGATATTGAATGAAAGCGTGTGAGAAGTTACTCTACACCATAGACTGTATATAGAAGTGGATGTAGTCACCGTGACGGCACCGATTAGTTTGTGGACTGCCGTTTTGAAGCCTCGAGTTCGGCATTTTGTCCGATGCCATCTCATTGTTTGTAACCAGAAGTGACATGAAAGGGTGGAGCTAAGTACAACCGAATGCTGAATAAGACATTTTTAGGCGATCAAAATGTTACAATTGACTTTCATGAACTGATTCTAAAGTTGTAAGACGAAACACGAACAACGCTGTGGTAGCGACCTGTCAATCACAAGGTAGCCCCGCCCTAAAGCATCCCCTGCTTTATGGTCTATATGACTCTAAATGGGACCATAATTTACCAAATGAACATCATTCTATTCTCATTTGACACCATAAACTCATGTTTACAATGTTTACTGAGGTAATAAATCAAGTCACTGGGCGTATTTCCTCTGTGGTGGTGCTTTACAGCGCACCTCACCCGGACCTCAATGCTTAGGGCTCGCTGTGCCCTCTCTCCCTGCTGGGAGGGACGGAGCTCCCTGCTCCCGGTGCGACTGTCGACAGGAACGGACTGTCCTCAGTGCAGTGCTGTCGGCTGAGTAATCGTGTTGAATAATCAGCCCCGTCGCCATGTAAAGGCATACGCATGACATGATAATGCGCAAGGCAAAAGCGTGCAAGAAGAACACCTAGTGACGTAGAACAAAGAGTGAGAAAGACTGCTTATGGCGGGTGGGAGGTGGATGGGTCCAACAAACACAGGACTTTCAGCCAGGAAAGTAAGTTGGAAGTTACGTTATTGACGTGTTGTTAGTGACATTTGTGACGTGTTTTCCGTACTTATGTTACATTGTTTACTATGAGGTTTTTCCTAAACCTAAGTGAGTGGTTTTGTTGCCCCATGCTGGTACTACACCTTCATACACGCGTGTAATATTCACGCCTCGGTGAGGCAAAATGTGACACTGACACGCTGTCCTCTGGTGGACAGGCGGGTCGATTGCACGCTTTGGTGTAATACTAGGTTGATGTTATGGTGATCTCAATATTGACCGTAATTAAAGTAATTATGATTTTTGCCATAATCGAGCAGCCCTAGCCTACGACAAAGCGAGCCACGCGATCTGCGCGTCGAGATGGGCACTAGCCCTACTCAAGAGTTTTTGTCTCAGAGCTCAAAAATGTGTCTGGAACAGGAAAAATCACAGTCACAGTTGTGTAGTCTGCACTACATTTTCCCGTATCAACCCTGACCTTGATGGGGAATACCAGTATTGTTTAGGGCTCCGGCTAATTTACGTCACTTAACACACAGTAACTTCGGTGAAACCAAATGTAGGTTTCATTTTCTGGGTTAAGGATTATCTCAATCGACGGAAGCTGTTTTTCACTCTGAGGCAGCAAATGGATTCACTTGAAAGATGAAAATGAGTCTTGATATATGCTGACAGTGTGCAGAGAAGCCAGAGAGGAAGAAGAAAGTGTAGAGAAGACCTTGACCGTTGGTTCCAGCTTTGAAACGAAACAGTTACCTTTGAAATGATTTTTTTAATTAACTGTTAAGTGCTTTTATAAAGAGCTGTATAACCAAAAGTTTACTGAAAAAAACTATTTCACCTGACCAAAAGGTGCAACTGCAATGTCAGATTTCTGCTGTTATCAGGTAATAGTTTCGTGGTTGAATAATAATAATTCATGGCCACAGTACGTAGTTCGCATTTCAAAGTCTGTGCTCATTTCACAAAGTTTTGCGACAGTGTTACGAATCCCCCTGGTTTTCTCTGGGGGAAAAACAGACAGTGATGACAACAACACTTGATGGAAACGTTAGCGCTCTCGAGACAAGCTTGAGGATAATGGAGAGAGGTGTGGAGGAGAGGACAGGCGACCAGAGCTGTGAACGTGTGAACTGTAGCGGGGGAAAACACCAGACTCTCCTGCCTTAATAAGCCTGGCCGTCTGTAAACAGAGTCGACACTTGGTGACCTCCTGGCATACTCAAATCCAGCCCTGCGTGACAAGGCTTTAATTAGCCCCACCCTCTCGCTATCTTTTTTTTTTATGTCTCTCTCTGCCGCTCTCTGTGCTCTGAGAAGCCCTGGGAGACTAGAGAAGTCCGACCCACCACAGGCTCTGCCGATTTCATCGACGGCTACGGCTGGTGCTTGTTCTGGCCTGCAGGAATCTGTTGTGCACCATCAGCCTGCTTTGATATCGTGACTATCTGGCAGTCCACCGCATCAGAGAGGAGACATTGAGGCAGAGGGAAAGTGTTGGGGGACAGAAGCGTCAATGGTCTCAGCAGGACAGACAACAGCTATATGTCCTAATTCAGAGCCTGGATCCTCTGAGCGATGTGACTCATGAAGGCAGGTCATTTAAAGGACCTGAAGACTGGGGTATGCTTGAAATAACCTCTGGCCATCCTCCGTTTACAGGACAGGTCTGCCATCAATGAGATGGGCTCGTACAAACGGGGACGACGGCGCACAGTTTCTGACAACCAAAATTGAGACATGCTTTCTCTTCTCCACACACCTGGCCAATCACTGCTCGAAGTGGCCATGCTTGTTGGATTGTCTCTTTCGGAAAGTGACAAAAATTGTCAGATGCAACTGCCCATATCTCCAACGTTAAGACACCGTTTGATGGTCCGACACGCACTTCACGCTCAAAGCACTCTGACAAGTAAAGACCGCACCTCCTTTTTCCAAATGACATGATCTAGCCTCACAGAGACCAAAACTAATGGTGCGTTCAGGTGCTGCTTGTCAAAAATCTAAGCTCCCGCAACTACATTTGTCGAATTGAGAACAACGTCATTACGACAGCAAAGCGTTTCAGCCTATGGCCCTTAGCTTTTGTAAAGGCCACAAGCCAAACACATCAGTCAGAACCCTTACTTTTAACTTATATTCACCACCAAGATGCTGCCCTTAAACAAAAAGTTGAAATACCAGTGAAAACTAGAACAAGTATGATGATATCCAAGGTTACAGTTAAGTTGTGATGCTCCATTAGTAACACATTGTCATTCCCAACTCGTCAAATACCGCCGCTTGGTCATTGCCCCTCAGCATAGGAAACCGTTGCTCTAGGTACCCCTCCGCTAGTGTTAGTTTTGGGCATACATGGTGTCTTGTCAAAATA
>CAKAKR010046703.1:0-54751 GCA_916700685.1 Adelosebastes latens | reverse complement strand
ATGAACCGTTCGTCATAGACTCTTGTGGGAGGTGTCATATCACTCAGCAGAGAGTGCCTGTTTCATTGGTGAAGATTATCCCCGCCCCCTACACATTAGCCCCACCCCCTTTCATAACTCATGAACCATTTGTTGTAGAGTCTTGTGAGAGGTGTCATATCACTCAGCAGAGAGTGCCTGCTAAGTTGGTATTTTTATCCCCGCCCCCAACACATTAGCCACGCCCCCTTTTTATAACTCATGAATCGTTTGTCGTAGAGTCTTTTGGCAGGCGTCATGGCGCTCATCAGAGTTTCGGTTTCGCCATGCCCGGCCGCGTCAGTCGCCGTCCCGCCGGCACCCCCGACGCGCAAGGGGGGGGCGAGGGCCCGTTCATCGCTGCTCGCAGCTTTAATTCTCATTGTTTTACCATTTTAATTAAGTTTAAAAAATCATAATAATAAAACTGTGCCGACTGCCTGTTTACCCCCACAATAGGTTACGTGTTATTAGCCAGTCAAATGTCAATAACATATTATTTATATTCGGGTTTTCTAGTTGCATATCTCTCTCACTCAAGAGTTGTTGAGACCTTTAGGTTCTGTCGTCCTCCGCTGTACAATCAGGGAGGCCGTTTGCAAAAGTTAAGTTATACGTAAACATAACGTTTCTTATTTTAACTCAAACTATGCTCTTTTCTTTCCTAAACCTAAAAAAGTCGTTTTGTAAATGTGAATCAGCTTTTATTGTCACAGTACAGTTTACACAGCACAGCACACAGTGAAGTTTACTCTCTACATTTAACCAATCCTAGTATTGGGAGCAGTGGACAGCTACTATATAGCTCTCAGGGAGCAGTTTGGGGGTCTAGGTCCGTGCGGGGACTTGAACCCACGACCCTCCGGTTCCCAAGCTTAGTCCCTATGGACTGAGCCTAAACCTAAATTGTTTCCATGTTGGTGGCACGTAATGTGTTAAATTACGTATTACAGTTGAGGTTGTGGTCATTTCACATAGGCTATTTCTAACTAGGGTCCTAGAAATGCGGTCCTGAAACTGCAGCCTCCTCTATTGCAGGAACATAATATTGAAATATGCTGATAGGTAGACAATGTGTCTCTGGCTCAATGCTATTTCTCAGGCAGCTCTGCTTGCAGTAAGGTGTCTCCAACTTTCTTTATGTTTATCCTCTGCATGCCCTTTGGAAGTCCTGTTTTCCCACTGTACTTTACATTGATAGCTTTAGTAGTCGCCCAGTATAAATGTCTTGAATGTGCAAGTTATTCTATTCAAATACAGTGTACAGTACTGTATTTGAAGTTTTGCAATCCTTTCCACTGCCCAACATATTCGCCAATGACCAATATGGAGCACAGCATTTGCCTCATATTAAAAGCTGCTTCTGATGATTATCTGTGTAAGTTCTCCTGTCGACAGACGAGGGCCAGCGATGCCAGTAGGGGAATCACAGAAAGATATCTTGACAGAGGAAAGAAAAAAACTGAAGTAAGGAGAGAGAGGAAAATCTTTTGGAAATGCAGTGATAAAATAAGAGGAGAAATAAGAAGGGCAGAGAAAGAGAAAATTATTTCACGGTGCCTGAATGCGTTGACATGAGAGCAGTGCATTGTGGGTACTCTTGGCCCGGGGGAAACCACTGGAGCAGAAGGACGGAGATGGGAGAGTCTGTGCGGTGCCACAACGCGCACAAACACACGCACACACGCCTGCACATAGAGCATGCATCAGATTTCTAGCAGAGCGGTTCACATGCAGCCCACAGTTTACACCAGCCCACGGTATTATTTGACACTGTTGACTTGATCACTATTGTTTTAAGATCATATCATTCTCTCAAATGCTGTTAAGCAGCAATCCAAATGACTAATCAGTAACAGGGTTTCATGAATGCCCTATTGTTACGTTGGTTGCTGATGTACAGTAATGACGATCATGCTTGTCGGATCGGGTGATGTCTGTAAGGGTGATTTTATATAAGAGAGTCAGATGGGAGGAGAGATGTAGGCTGGAATGCAAATTTAGCGTGGGCCGGTTAAGGCCAGTTTTCACTGCCCTGCGCTCCACTGAGCTGTAGACTTGTGAATACGCTAATACACTAACTGAACAGGACAGGCTGATGACATCACACACCACGGGCCCTGCAGACATCGCTTGAGTCACAATGTTACCGTGTTCGTACATACACGCGTGTGTGTGTGTGTCAGTGTTTGTGGTCACATCCTGAGCCACGTGCAGCGAGTCTGCTGCCATAATATACAGAACCACAAAACTCAGGTCAGGCGTTAAAGACCAAAGGCATCTGTGTACATTCGTGTGTGTCCACACCACACTGAGTGAGCTGAAAATCACTGCTGAATGCAAATTAT
Source organism: Adelosebastes latens (assembly GCA_916700685.1). NCBI lineage: Eukaryota > Metazoa > Chordata > Actinopteri > Perciformes > Sebastidae > Adelosebastes > Adelosebastes latens. Next base: position 52,385 of record CAKAKR010046703.1, on the reverse strand, counting down.
CAATATATAGATAATAATAATAATGCTTGTAATGTACACAACAAGCTAAAATGTTTTAATATAATCTAAAAACATTGCCTCAATACCTTCTCTGTGACATTTTACAAATATTAAAATAATCAAGAGACAGGAATCAGATTTACCTGCTGTTGCATTATATAATACTTTAGAATTCCCATCTAATATTACCAGTGAACTCCATCAGAACAAAAAGAAGGTTGAGCAATATTAGAGCTAGAGCTGCAACGATTAATTAATTAATTAGTAATTAATCGCAAACTATTTTGATAATCAGTTATTCGGTTTGAGTATTTTTTTTAAGAATAAAAGTCAAAATTCTCTGATTCCAGCATCTTAAATGTGAATATTTTTTACTCCTCTATGATAGTTGCAGTCCTAATCCAAACATACATTTATCTCTCAAAAGTAGCAAATTATTTAACTTATGTCAAGTATAATCCCCAATGTCTTCATAGAAATATGAGTGTATTTCACCATTTTCTCTTGTCAGGTTATTTGACATAATAATGATTCAACAGAAACTCCATTAATCGAAGAAATAAATAAAAGAAAAAATGTTACTGTGCCAGCAACAGATTAAACTGAGAGGGGCAAAAACACCCATGCAATGTCTACTAATTTCATGATTACCATGGTAACACTTTAAATGAGGGGCATTTTCCTACTTTTTTGAGAAATTGGTATTACTGTCTGTGACATTTTCTTTTCACCAAAGGTTTTACGGCTACATGACATGTGACTTGGTGTCCAGAATTGTGTATTAAGTTGAGTTATTATTTTATTTTGTAAACAATTGAAAAATTGGTTAAACAAAAAGAAATTCATTTAAACAGTAGAATCCACTTGGATATCTTTTTTTTTCAGAATACCCCTCTTTTAAATACTGTATACTTTTTCCAATTAAGAATGCATGTCTTCTCAAATTAGTTACCAGTAGACATATAATAATCAGGTAAAATGTCTCCCTTTATTTTATATAATACATACTGAATGACATGACTACCATTATGCGATCAGCATTAACTCACAAACAAGACTCAACTGATCTCAAAAACTGTAGATCTAAAAGTTTGTGTGTGTGTGACTGTGTGCAGCAGGATGATAATTCAAACTCATGAACCTGTAAAGTCGTAGAAAAACAACAAGGCCGAGTCCAGGTTTTGTCGTTGTTTTCGTTTTAGTTTGTTTCATTATTGCTTCAACGAATTTCCCATCTTCACTTCAGAAAAATATCCTTTAAGAAAACATATTTCCTCTTCAAAACTATATCACGCTATTAGGCACAGACTCTTAAGTTCTCTATAAATATATGCATACAGTATATTATCTCCACACGCACGCTCGAGCACAAATGAAACACTGACACAAACACTCGTTCTTCTCATACTCTCACGTCAATGATACAAACAAGAAACAGAACTTAACTGACAGCAGCTGCCTACTATGAGTTTTCAAAATCAGACTCAAAATTATGAACAACAACCAAAAGACAACAAATTCTGAAATCCATTTTTTTTATATACCAGAGCTTTACTATTATACCTACAAATACACAATTATAAATATATAGCGATTTGTTCCTATCTGTGATATGCATTTATCAGAAAAAAATGGAATTAATTCCTTTTGGATTCTTTGGCCTGCCCCTCGAACCCGCATACAGTAGAAGATGCTCTTCTCACCAGTGCATAGTCAAATACCTGTGGAGTTTAGCTACCCAAGTCTCAGAAAGGAGGTGGACATACACACACGCCCACACATAAAGAGTCATACTTTTTTTCCCTCACACATGCACTAACACACACATGGCATCCAGAGAGGATTAGGTTGAGACCCAGGTTTTAAGTTCAGGGTTTATGTCATCACCTCCTAGGCGATAGCATTCTCCAGTGGTTCCTTCTCATCTGCCGTGGCGTGATCTGCCCCCTGCGCTGCTGCCAACTCCTCGTTCTTCTTGAGCTCCCTCTGATATTTGGCCATGATAGCGGCGTAGGCGCAGCCGTACACTGCCGCAGCCAGCATCATCAAACACACAATCCCACACACTACGCCGGTGATGATCACCGTGGCGATCGCATGGCGCAGGTTGACAGGCCGCGGCCTCTGCTTAGGTTCACACTCTGGCAAACCCCCTGCTCCTGCTCCGCCTGCTCCCCCGCCACCAAAACCCTCCCCCATTGCCATGGGGACATGGATGGCGTGGCTAGAGGGATGAGCGTGGTTGCCGTGGGTGTGGCCTCGCAGTAGCCTCTCGTTCTCTAGGTGGTGTATGTTAGCAAACAGGTAATGGTAGCTTGTGGTCATGCAGGCGTGGAAGAGCTGGTAAGGGACTTTCTGCAGGTCTTTATCCCTCATTTCTTCTGGCTGGTAGCAAAGCACCTCATCCACCACTCCACCTTGGGGGTCAGAGTTAGATAGTTAGATCAGAGAGGGATGGTAGAAGACAGACTGAGGGGCAGGAAGGAGTAGGGAGGCATGCATTAGCCGGTTGTTGTGGATTATAAGTACATTACCTTCTGTTAATTGCCCATTTCCTTTTTTTTTGGCAGCTCACCACAGAGGAGGCCACAATCATAATCATCATAGCTGAGCCTGAACCAGCCCATTACTTTAGATATTTATTAATGTATGGTGTAATGGCTTACTTTAATGGGCCGCATTAGCAAGTGTGATTTGATTAACACCTCAACCACTGGAGCTGAATGAATCGAGTGTGTTGGAGAATGCGTTGTTAGCCGCCCCTCTGTTTGTCCCGTAAATCTCTTTATTATTATTCATCTCTCTCGATATTCATGTCGAGCGTGCTCTGTCACACACTTCCTCTCTGCCTGCCTGATTAACCACTGGCTTTCTATTGAGCGTACATCCTTGTATCTGGGTCCATTGTTCTGTTTTGCAGTAATTAGAATTTTCAGCCTCTAAGAGGAAAGCTGTGGCAGGCTAACATAGGCATGTAGGCGGGCCAGCCAACTCCAAGCGAGCCTAGCTTTCACTGTACACTGGTTATTTTGTTATCTAATGCATGCTGGGGTTGGTCTAGCATGGAGAATAATGTAGATGGCAATTTAACTCTTAATATACTCTCTATCTCTGACTGTAAAGATCACCACCGTAGTTATAAGAGGTGCTGTATAGAGTGCCTAACATTACAACTTCTTATTGCTGCATGGTATGTTTTGCTCAGCTTTAAGGTCAGTGAGGCAACAGTCACAATAAACACTCTACTGTAAATGTTGTAAATCATCACCATAGCATTTTCCAATACGGTTCCGCCCCAAACGCAGTACTCATCAGATGTTAATAGTAGTATAAAAGCCAAAACAACCTACATTTCTTCCACAGCTACACAGCAAACAACATCTCACACACACGCTCCACTCCACCATCTTTAATTACTGCACAGACCTTTTAGTCTGTTCTTAACTCCACTGTGTCAACCTCTCCAAGTGGAATATATCTAAACATTATATCCATTTGGGGTCAGTCGGTCTATTTTAATCACTAAGATAGGTAGGGCTGGGTATTGGCAAGAATCTGGTGATAGGATGCATATCATGATACAGGGGTTACGATTCAATATATTGCGATACAGTAAACAAGGCGATATATCGTGATTTTTTAAAATCTAATTTTAGGAAAACTGTGAGATCTGACTGAAAAAAAAAAGTTTACCTTTTTATGCAATCTCAAACTGAGAGGGCACATCTCTTTGCAAATGAAATATATGTTAATCTCTGCATATAAACTATTAATTAAAAATCGATACAGTGTTTTTGAGAATCGATACAGTATCACAAAACATAATAACACAATTTTCGATAATTTCTTACACCCCTAAAAATAGGCTCTACTTTCATTGTGTAAACTGGTCATTTTAATATAGAGACCAGCCATTTCTACTCTACTCTAGAGTAGTACTCTACTCTTTTAGGATACTTGTCTGTGTTAAAGGTCAGTATTACCATAATTTAACATTACCATATTTTAATATAATGCCCAGCAGGAAAGTCACTGAGATGGATGAAAGTTGGAAACGTTCCTTCAGCCACTGCCTGGAGCTACTAGTGGTCTAACCTTTAAAGAGGTAGGTCTCCAGCCAGAGTTTGAGGCCTATAAGCTGGCAGTCACACCTCCAGGGGTTACTTCGTATAGTGAGGCTGTCCAGGCGGCTCAGGGCCTCCAACAGGGAGCGGTCCAATCGTGTTAGCCTGTTGTGCGATAGCCCCAGGTGGCTAAGGTTCCTCAAACTGTCCCCCATGGCTCCAGGCAAACCCCACAGGCTGCAGGAAGGGACACGGCAAGGAAACGACACAAGATACAATGACTTACTTGACAGTGTGTAATGTTTGAAAAATGACAAATTTGATCCAGTTTTGTAGCTTAACCTGTTGTGTGACAGGTCAAGGTGCGAAAGCGAGCGGATGGGCCCGAGCAACCGCTTGTCCAGCTCTTTCAGGCTGTTGTAGGCCAGGCTGAGGCGCTGTAGAGTCCTGAGACCGAGCAGGGCAGTCGGTGAAACAGATGTTATAGAGTTATTAGATAGATCGAGAATGCGGACGAGCGGTATTTCTCGGAAAGCCATTGATCCCAGCCCCCTGATACGGTTATCTTGGAGGTACAGTTCTTGGGTGTCTGGGTGCAGTCGTCGGGGGATGTCATATAGGCCTCGACCCCGGCAGTCTACTACTTTGGTGTTGCTGTTGCAGCTGCACTCCTTTGGACAGGCATGTGATGAAGAGAGGAGGGAGAGGAGGGCACACACCAGTACCACTGTGGAGACATAATATCATATTAAACATCTATGCTTGTGTATTTTCAGCTAAATATGAAAAAAATATATATTATTTGCTAGGTTGACCAACGATGTGACATCTTTCAGTAGACTACAATTACATAATTGCATACATTCACACCACAGGCTTCAACTGCCATCACCTTCACTGAAGTAAATAAATGCCTTTGTCACAGAGAGATAATAGAGAGATAATTGCATTTGAAAATAAGGTCTTTAGAAAAGAATGCAGTTCACTTAGTTTTTGCCCACATAGTGCTGTTCTTTGTCTGATAAACAAGAAAGTAAACTTATTACTAATATGCCAACTCCCACTTCCCACTAGACAATGGCCCTGGGTGACTTCACCAAACACTCATAACCCCTCACCCACACTCCACCCACACACAAATCCATACACAGCAGATATTGGGTGTCTGATTCCCTTTGAGATGACTTCACATGTCCATTCCTCCTAGAACATTACAGCAGTATTTATAGCATTGGCTGGACTAGCTCGAGGCTCAATGAAATGAAGCTCAGACCCAAGCCTGGGAATGTAGCTGGCTCACAAGTTACACTCATACACAGAACCTGAACAGATTGATTAGCTGCACCCTGTTTATCTCTATAGGCATAACATGTTCCTCTGAGACACTCAGCAGCCATGTTACTGATTGGGGATGTCTCATGTTTTCTCAAATGGGAATTATCTGTTTTTTTTTTCCTGTATCAGGCGGCATCTCACACTGAAATCTTCTCCGAAATTATGCCTTTGTGAAGCAGCTGTGAGTCTCATATCAACCTGAAACTTATAGGGAACACTGTGCATCTATTAACTGTAACAATCAAACAACCATTGAGGAATGTTGATTTAAATGGGACAGCAAAATCTAATTGTTTAAATTAAACTTCTATTTAGCATCCAGTAGTTTTGCAGTAGTATCACATGGAACATTCTATCCCCTATTTTTTGGGATAACACTATTGTAACATAGTCTACTAATTAGGGTGACAGTGTCCCATTTACAAGCATGTAATCATGATTTTAGTCTGGCTAATGGACATCTTGCAGTGGATTGTGATTTGCAGGTTTAGAAATACCCAGGCGGTCTGATCTCAGGTGTTAGTTTGGTACGGCGGCTCTTGGCAGTGTTGCTGTTATGATATTATGCCGCTTGCGTCAACAAAAACAATCAGAACACGGCTGGGTTGAGATTGAGCGTGCTGTAGTGCAAAGCCCTGTGTTAATTGCATCCTTGTTAGTGAAAGGAGAGTGTGTGTGTGTGTGTATGCAAGAATGCATTCAATCACATGTGCTCACACACGTGCGCACATGCTCGTAAACAAACTCATATGCATACAATGCATGGACACACATAAAGCTCAGTGGAGCATTGTAACAGCAGCTCTGGAATGAGGTCAACACAGGAGAATAGCTCTTTGCTCTGATGTGTCCCTCCAGCCCAAAGTACACAGAGAGGAGCTTTTAATGACATGCACACACAACACACAGTAAGGACGGCTTTCAATCACCTTGATACCAATGTCAATAGCTATTTGCAAAGGGAAACACTCAATACTAATGTATAATATAAAAGTGTGAATGCAGTGCTGACATATGTGCAAGTGTTATAAGCAAAGAGCAGTCCATGCTTCATTACCACTCAGTTATACAACAGTTTATACAACATACTAGACTTAGCAGCCCACCTAGCCATGCACATGTACTGTACACACATACACACACACAAATGCATTCATGTTGATATTCTTCCCAGTGATGGAGCTCCTACCTCTCATATCTGCCAGTCGTCCTTGGGCTTCTCGCATTCGATCTTCTTTTAGCTCTCTTTTTGGATTCTAGTGACTGTCATTGGTTGATGATCCATTAGCCGCCAGTAGCAGGTTGAGATTAGCCGTCCTGACTCTCATCTGTGTAGGCTGATATGCTCAATAGGCAGGAATTAAAGAGGCCGAGATCAGCAGCAGAAACCCGTGTTGCCCTCAGGATCCCCAACACTGCCTGCACGGGCATGAAACCCCATCAGAGCGGGCAGATCAGAGCACAGAGCTCACTGCCAGCCAGTCTGAGAATCACTGGAGTTAGGGAGCTCTCTCTCTCTCTCTCTCTCTCTCTCTCTCTCTCTCTCTCTCTCTCTCTCTCTCTCTCTCTCTCTCTGCAGCTCTCTCTGTAGCTCTCTCACTACCTCTCAACCTCTCTCTTTCTGTCTCTTGTATTTTCTTCATGCTGTTTTTTTCGCCTTTGTTTCTATTTTCCTTTTTCTCTTGCTTGATTTTATTTTATTTCTGCTCCTCCATTGAATCCATTGGGGAATGTGTTGGTGTTGTCATCTCCCAGTGGACAGCTGCTCCTCTTAAATCACAGCGTGCACTCCACACACGTACGCTGACATTCTCGTTACCTCTTATTGCTCTGGCAAGAGTTGAACAAGACAAATTTAGACCTGGATCGCGTCGTGTCAAATACACAAACGCTGAAAACACTTCAACACACGGTGAACCCATTCGGAGGATGCCCATTGCTGTGGCATGCTCTGGTGATATTATGCATGAGCCGTGGGCTGTAGGGCTGGCAGAACACGCCCCCAGCACAGCAACACAGAACGCACGAATGCACACATACGCATGCACACACGCACACAGCAGGATATTAAGCTGTTGCAGTTGTTGCTTTTTTTTATGCATGTAAATGGATTGACTGTTAAGCTTATACGACCTCATGGATCGCTTGAAGGAGAAGCAAAAAAGGCCTCTCAAAGAAGGAGACAGGAAGAGATTAATGATCGAATCAGTTTTAACGATAAATATGATTAAGCTTACAAGCTGACCTTGGCTTGTAGTAGTACCCAGCCTGGTATTTGCCCTCCTGTCCATCCATATTTATATCCTTTCTTCTGCTGAAGGGCATGACAATTATTTTCATTCTGTCATATACAGTAAAAAGGGAAGTCAATATGCGTGGCCAGCTTATACTTAGTTAATTTGTTGTGGTAAACGTGTGAAGAAATCAGCCTTGAGCAATTAATGCACACACGAAGATGCTTTAAAAGAAATAGATGCATAAAGTCCTGCACCTGCGCACACGTACACTTGCATCCACAGTCACATACACACTTGAGTGATGATGTGCACCTGCGTAGGCAAATACATCCTCAAATGTGTGATGACACCTTTGTATTTGCTAAAAGCCCATATTGTTGATGTGTACGGACTGCAACGTCTAAATGTTAAGCATCAAGTTACAAAAAGAGAGCGAGAGAGAGCGAAAACATGCCCTACTATCCCTCCTCGGACCACATTGTCATATATTATCACCATGTGCATCTCCTGTGATGCATTTAATGTAATGCATGTGGCATTAAGGCCTTAAGGGCAAACTACAAACATGGTTTGCATGATTTGAATATGATATTTTCTATTAAATCTTATGGTTCTTTCAGCGAGCTATTTGAGATTTGGCCAATACAGATAGATTTTTTTCACATGTTTTTCAAATGTAAAGCAATGAACGAATCATTTGAATCTTTTATTTTGATTCTGCAACAACGATTAGTCTCAATTTTGCTTCAACAAGAACACACAGGAAGGAAGGAGAGGTCAGTGGAGCCTAAGTCTTGTAGACTGCTGGCATCCTTAACAACAGCCTCCTGCTCTGCTCATCCTCTGAATGTTGCTCAGCATCTTGACATGATCCGCCCCTGCGCTGCCTGTGTAGCTGCTGTGGAATGCACCACCAAATTTGCAGATCACTACATCTCTCAGACAGCTCTGTGTGACTGTATGTGGGTTCATGCTTGTCCTAACGGTGCCGTCACTGGGGTGTGAATTGATGCCCGCACTACACACTCAAAGAGAACAGAAACACTCGTGCTTGCCCTTGCTGCAGCACATATAGTACATGCGCACACTCGGATGCACCCTTGCGCTGATGGATGTATACGTGTATACAATCCTTATTAGAATCCCAAACATCTGTGGGATTTAAAGCGGTTGTCATCCATCCCTGCCTGGGATTGCACTGATAGCAGATTGGTGATGGGGTGGATTTGGAGCGGTGTTTAACGTCTCTTCATCTGTGGACTCATAAACCCAGCTCAGGGCATAAATACCCCCAAGTTCTTAAATCATACCTAGGGAAATTAAATGTTCCCCCATAGTACAGAAAAATCCGGAGCATTAGTGAGACAGATTTGAGCTTTTCTCTTTTTGCTCTGAGCCGACTTCCAGGTAGCAGCCAACATCAGTGCACTTTTAACCTTTAATACAATTTTACAGAGCAAGCTCCTGTACTGCTCGTATTGGATTTAGGTTTCCATGAATTATGTTCCTTGCTGAACAGATCCTATATTATGTAACTATATTTAAAATGATGATTTATTCATTTTACAATCCCATATAAATAGACAGTTTTATGTTTCAGATGAGCTGTGTACATCTTCAAAATATTTGACGGTTTCATGTTTCAGAATTCACAGTGTTTTTATCTGACAACTTCATTTGACCCCCTTATCTTTTTTTTTTTCCTTTTCAGTCGTTATGTCCTTTGTTTTTACAGCTTTTTTACGAGTAGATGATCCTGTATCTTTTATTGGCGTAATGATGTAGGTTCTCCCTGCTTTTGTACCATGTGTGTTTCCATTGCTGCTGCCCAGCATCTTAAATTAGCCTCTCCTCCTGGGTTTTCCATGTGGGTGTAGAAATGGTGGGCTGCTGAAAGGATCTGGCAAAGCTTATGACGGGATAATCTGCACCTGTTCCTCTGGGCAAGGGCTAAAACAGGCCACAGCAGCACCCCACTGCTGCACACTGCACGTAAACAATCATGCAAATGCATGAGCACGCTGCAAAAAGAAGTGCCAAACCAATGGAATATTTCTCACTGACAATGTTCTCTTCACATGTTGAAATCCAGAGAAGCTTTTGGTATTTTTTATTTTAGCTTCAAGTGAAGATTTTTTTATTTACATGCACACTCACTGTAACTCTCTTACTGTTGTTTCTCTACGTGCAATATCACATGGGTGCCTTCACTGAAACACTGCATAGGCTGTAAATCAATGTCGGTTTACATTTACTGCTACCACTACTACAACTATTGTACTACTTATACTGTTAATGACATACAGTATAATAATACTAATACTGATTCTAAAATACTGTATATTATAAAAATACTATTTGTGTCAAAGTGTGTATAGAATCCAAATTATATAACATGATCAAAATCAACATTTGTGCAATATATTAATAATTATTGTTAAATTATTTATTAAATATATAATTGACAAGCTGTATCATATGACAGGTAGACAACACTGATTCCAGTATTAAAGATGGTTTGATACCAATTACACAACAGTGAGATGTCGATACCAGTCCAATCAAATCTTTCCTCTTTAATACCAATAATAATAGAGAAGTTATTCAGAAGCACTTCAAGATATCTATGAAACATAAATCGCCACATACCTCCTCCAATATCCCATAAATGAATGAATTCATAATTTACAACATGACTAATTTTTGCAAAAAGGAATTTGTACAGATGTATATAGATGTATAACACAATAAAGCCCCTGAAAACTTGACTTCAAATCTTATTTGTATATAAAATTAAATATACCTGACTATATAAACCACAATCAAAGTTATATAACATCTTTAAGTATAATTGAGATCCAGTTTGGAAATGAAATGTGTGCTTGGCATTGTGTAGCCAGGATTGAGATGCTCCTCTAAGAGTCAAAACATCATGTTTTCAGCTACAAAAACGAGTTGGTAATGGACCACAATACATTGTTATCAACTTTATTTTGGTGCAATCTGAAGGCAGTTTTACCCCGATGCGCTGGCACACTTTTCTTTTTGGAGCTTGTATGCATGTATGCACATTCTTCACTGTTTAAGCTTCCAGTGCTGATTCTGCCCCTTAGAAATACTATAGATGTATTACACATCTTACATTCAGTCTTTTTGCATTTTCCTTCTTTTAGTGTGAAATACCTTCACACAGCTGTCATAAAGAAAGCAAACAATAGCTTGTATTGCATTGACATTTTTATCATTTCCCCTGTGTCTAATAATCGTCCTACGTCTAAGTTGACAAATGTCTACACGTTAGCCAATCGATATATCTGTCTTGCTGTAGTTTATGCTGTTAAATCCGTCCGAATGCCACATTCACGTCTGTTTAGTTTACTACCTGTGGCTGCTCTACATTTGGATGAAGCTCTAAATTGTGCTCCTGGAAAGACTTACAGCCCCTAAACGCATGGCAGACCCCCACTGAGGGAAAGCTGGGGTCCTCTGAGTCTTAGCAGCAGGGGGTAGAGGGAGAGGAGGACGAGGAGGAGAGGAGGGAAGTTAAAGCCTGCGGTGAATGTGTCAATCTTTCCTCAGCCAACTCTGAAAAAGCTGACACATTTAATGTCAGTGGCTGTTTTTTTTCCAGGCGAGGAATTCTGGTCAGATCTGTGCATTTAGGGACCTGCTGGGATGAGGCTTATGGAAGTGAGAGCAGCTCTGTGTACCAACTATAAATGCCTATCGGGATAACAACAGGGAGGCACACTGAGGAATGGGATTGATTTCATGCGGGCACAGAGAGAGAGAGGTCTGGTTTAAAATGGTGTGAAACTGAATTTTGAGTGTGGTTAACGGCATCTGTGCAGATAGCACAGTGTTATATGCAAACACACACACTTAGCCTTCCAGACATACTGTATAAACTGACACATGTATGATGCAGGGTGCAATTGCCCTTTTGGCCTATTTTTCTCCTGCAGGGGATCACAGCAATGGACATGTCTGTGTGTCTTTTCCCTCGGTTGGGGTTAATGAAAGATGCACTTTGACTCTGTGTGTATATTAATAATCTCTCTATTGCCTGTAGGACAACTTTTGTTGTGAAAAATATCACAGTGCACACACATTTGCTACGTCTCTTTGACCATGTCGTCTCTCTTTCAGCTGTGGGCATCCAGATGAAACTGGAGTTCTTTCAGAAGAAATTCTGGACAGCCAGCCGACAGGTACACATGCATAAACACATCCTGCATGCTTGAAAATAATTCACATGTATAATACAAACACACCTAAACCTTAAATAACCTATAGTAACACTGCCAACTACACTGCTACTAAAAGTAGTTTAAAAAAAAAAAGCAAGTCAAGTCTATTTGAAAAAAATAAGTATGGACTTTTTCATAAAGTGTCCTTTGTTTTATGCTATTTTTGTACTTGAATAATAACTTATGTATGTCCCTACATGTTATGAATATTTAATCACTCAAGGACTCACGAAAGCTGTTTGGATTTTTTGTTAGAACTTTTAACACATAAAGGTCATCAGTCTGTTATATTCCATTTATTTATTTGAAAAAGATTTGGATGCCAGTAAAGGTTTTCAGCTGACAAAAGGGATCGATGAATCTATAAAAGCGTGAATATTTAGTGTGCTACGCAGATACAGTATTCAGATGTATTCTTTTCATCTTACAGTGTGCAGCATTAGATGGGAAATGCTCCATAAGCTGCGATGATGAGGTCGGTCAGCCTTCCTTTTTTTCAATCAACTATGCATGATTCTGTTACTTTTACTTCTTATAACTGCTTCAACACTTTGTTTTCTATTTAACAGAACATTAACTGCTACCTCATTGACAACAACGGCTTCGTTTTGGTAGCGGAGGACTATACTCTGGTAAGAAGTTGACACACAAAGAGACACACATACACATTTAGAACCAGATCATGCAAGATCAATGGAAAAGATTGCAATAGTCATAGTTAGAATAAACACATTTATCTTTGTTTTTCATGCAAGCAGAAAACTAGAGGACTTCTTATTTTAATTCAAGAGGAGTTATCAGCCCATTAGCTAGTTCTGATACCAGCAACAGTAAGCTATATACCAGAGTCACAAATGTGATGATTTTAGACTTGACTTGACAAAATAAAAAAGACTTGCAACTCGACTTGGAATTCAACACCAGTGATTCGTGACTTCACTTGTACTTGAGCCTTTTGACTAGAACATACTTGATACCTTCCCCCAAGCCCAAAGATTAAAAAGTAGTAAGTTATTTTAAAAGTGTGTGTACAAAGACGATCAACTGCCGTTACCGGAGGTAACTCAGACAGTATCGCCTTTTGAGATTTTGGGTTTATTTACTTTTTGAGAGATCCTTTATTGATTTGGATTAGTCGTTGGGAAATAACTGAATTGAACAAACTGAATTTCTTTCTTTTGTTGTTTATTGCTGAATCCCCCAAAAAGTGGTGTTTTGTTGTTGAACTCTGGACCCTTTATTTTTGGTGAATATTATTGAGACTTGCATTTGATTATCTTACACTTAATTCCCCAGATCCACTTTGTTTGAACCAGCCCGACAGCATCCAATCAAGTTGCAGGAGAAAACCATGAAGAACTAGGGTTACGTTAAGGAGCGCCAGTGGCATTGCATTTGTTTAGGAAACTCAAAGTTTAGGCCTTGGGAGTTGACTTGGGACTTGCCTGTCTTGACTTTACTTGAGACTTATTTGTGACTTTCAAAACAATGACTTGGTCCCACCTCTGTTATAAACACAACTGCGTTTGTGCCAAGTGAGAGTGTACAATTTATATTGAGACAGGTTTCAGATTACATCAGAGTGGACTGAGACTGAGCTAAAATTTTAGTCAACAGCAACATCTACCATTTGTTTTCCTATTATAATTATAATATTTGTACTGCATCTCAGTCATATTGTTGCTTACAGTGCTCTGAAGGAGACATGGTGCTGCCCTAGCATATACCCTCTGCTTAGCTGTCACCAGACATGCTGTCACTCTGACTTTGGTTCATCTAGAAGCCAGTCCGCTGGCCGTCACTGCCCTTCCCTCCCTCTGCATGTTCTTTTCATGTGTCCCTCACTCAATGGCTCCCATTCTTTATTTGATCTTAATTTAGAGGTGACGAAGCATTTAGGGTTCCACTTGTCAAGTTGTTTCATCTCATTGTTATCGACCAACAAGGTAACATTAATGTGATCCGTCAAAATGTTGTATTAGATGTGTGAGGGGGGTTTTGTGAAGGTCTGTCCGGGTGAGCTGGAGGATCTACCAGGCTGTGCCATTTCAGACGATTTCATGTTGTTACGAGGTGGAGGTTTCAGAGGTGGGAGGAGGGATTATGTGCATCCCAGGTGTCAAGAAAATTAGGATGTGGAGGGACGGAGGGTGTAGTTCACCCTCCCAGGCCTGTGTCTGATGTGGCTAATGGATGCTAATGGTTTGATAGCTTTGTCCATGTGGCATCACCTGGCTTGGAGCCCTGTGGACAGGCAGGAGGTCAGGCCTGTGACTGTGTAGCAGCCTTGAATCCCATCACAGAGTCCTTGATCAGCTAAATCAAAAGATGAGATGGTTGTTCTTTTTGCAGAAACTATAATGACAGGTTTTATGTGAGGGAGATTTCATTCTTAGTTGTGTCCCTAAAAAGGCCGAAAGTGTGTTTGCATCACTGATTTTTCTCTTTGGCCACTTGGTCATTTGGCGAAGCAGAAGGAACGATTCCCACAGACCATTTAGCAATGTGGGATGGTGTCTGCGTGCTTTAGGGTTTGGCAATTGATGGTTTCTTGCATCCAATACAATCTGGACTTGTGTCCACCATACCTGTTAGAGCTTCTAGCATTATAAACAAATCTTTTTAAGTAGGGCTGTGTATCGGCAAGAATCCGGTGATACGATACGTATCATGATACAGGGGTTACGATTCAATATATTGCGATTTTTTAATCAAATTTTGGGAAAAATGTCTTAGTGTAAAGAACACACCTCTATATGCATAAAATCTGAGTAAAAAAAAGTTTAGAAGAACAGTGGGATTTGCATTTGCATTTATCACAGTCCCTGTAGCATCCAACATCATGATGAATATTTAGATTTTATTATGACTTGTTTTATTAAATCAAATCAAATATCTTTCTCTTCTTTCTCAGACAGGGAAATTCTTTGGAGAGGCAGAGGGGGCTGTAATGAGTAAGCTTCTGCAGATGGGCTCTTTCAAGAGGTAAGTATTTCAAACTGCACGGGCGTGTGTGTGGGTGCATGAGTGTGTACTTATACGTGCCAGCGCAAGTGTATGTGCGAGTGTGTGTGTGTAAATGTATGTGCATAATATCAGGCAGGCCACAGAATGAGAGCATGTCTCCCCTCGCGCTGACAGCTCTTAACTTGGCCAATCGTGTTGAGCTATTCAGCGCTGAACTCCGACCCCTCGCTCAGCAGAGTTCTCCGTTAGGGGATTACAGCAAATCTTTTCCTGAAACGAAGGAATTAGGAGAAACTCGAAGTCACACACACACACACACACACACACGTAGACACATTCACGCAGATACTGCTTGTTGTAGAGCTGTGTCTCCTGGAAAACGCCAGGAGCAGTGGGTGGCGACTTTCTGCAATTAATTTGGAAATTTAACCCTGGAGGATAACTTTCCCAGTATTAGAGAGCCGAAATGCAGAGAAGCAGACACAGACAGACACATATTGTAGTTTGACTGTGGAGTCAAACTAGTATGGTCGTTGAATTTTTAGAGAACTTATAGTTGCTGAAGCTTACAACCACATTTCCAACAGTGCAGTTCTGCCTTCAGGATGTGGGTGAGGAGATTTTAGCCACGCTGTCTCAGCGCATAAAAATCATAGGTGACAAATCATCGCACAAGTAGACAACCACGCCTATTTATCTTAAGGATGAAGCTCAAAGGCTGACAGCTTTGGTTTACAGTCCCACACATAAAAAACAAAGAGGACTACAAGTGCTTTCACTGAATCTTTAATGTCGGATGATGAGGGATTGTTTGAAAATTAAGGGCGACGTGTGATGAATGAATAATACGACTTGTGTCGGTGAAGTGTATTAGCATGATGAGTAATAGAGCTTATAGATCTTAACACTAATGAATCCAGTGCGATCTGTCTTAACCCAGTGCCATCTGTAGAGAATTAATGTGCCAAGTTGCTGCACGGTTTTTGTCTTGATAAAAAAAACAAAAAAAACATTAAAGACGTTTTAAAGTGCGCCACTTAAAGTCGACACCGAGCTGCCAGCTTGGATTTATCCGTCAGCGTCGAGGCTGCACATGAAGACAAATGTGCACAAATTATTTTGAGTTACTTTTGGATTATCCTTCTTTTCACACAAGTAATAGGAAAGGAAATCAATACAAACATTGCAAAGCAAATGAAGGCTCGCACACCCATGCTCATACAGTCACACACACCCATGCAAATACACACACTCATACACAGATATTACATTTAGTCTAAGTTTGCTGCTAACACCATTATGTGGCCTGGCTTAGCGCTAATTGGTTCCTGGCGGTGTGTTGGAGCCATGTGTCACCGGTACTGTGACTGAGGTTTGAACATCGCCCAGGGCTGCGGATAGACCGGGCCCACTCACTCAGACATCGCACACATGCACACGTCAAGTCTATAGGAACTTGTCCACAGGCTATGAGAACGAGCGTCCAGTGTGTACGTGTGTGCGCGTCCAGTGTGTATGTGTGTGTTAGGAACCCCTTCAATAACCTCACCCAGACAGACCCAGACCTCACACCCTCAGGGTCTACTAAGCCCTTAAATCCTCTGATATCCCCCCCAATATCCCCAAATCATCTACACACACACACACACACACACACACACACCTTCCAACATCACTTTGAGGAACCTCTCGGGGAGCTCTCGGCTTTCAGTTGCTTTCCTTTTCCCATTCTTGCCACATCCATCCAATATATTATCCGTAGGTAAAGCGGCAGTTATAGCAGAGGTGGGATCTTTCCTTCCTGCTCCCACACAGCCAGTCCAAAAGGCCCCGCAGGCATGTGCTAGTAGAGATAATGTGTGAATCAAGACTTATATCACCTCATCTGGGCTACATCTTTCTGACAAATGCATTACTTGTCTATAAAAAGCATCCAATTCGTCTCTGATTTCTCTGTCTCACTCTCTGTCCTCTCTTTATCTACTCAGGGTCACTCTGTACGACTACCAGGCTCTATGTTGGGTTTTTTCAGAGAGTAGTGACAGTGGACACACACTGTTGGATGTGAGTACTGCATTTTTTTCACTCATTTGTAATCGTGTATTATGTGTTTTTAGCTTCTGATCAATATTTCCTCTTTCTTTTTTTCCTTTAGCCTTACTTTGCTTTCTTCTCAGCCATGAAGTGGATCCTGACCGAACTTGTCATGTAAGACCTCTGTGTATGTGAGAGTGCCTTTTGTCTGTAATACCATACGCTCGCTACTTTTGAGGACTCGTATGGTGGCCTCTCTCGTCAGTGTGTGTATGTGGCTATATATATATATAAACTGTATGTTTGTTTACGAGTGCCTCCACATGCACGTTGACGTGATCATCAGTGATCAGGAGCGGTAATGGCTACCTGATGTTTCCTGTAGCGCGGGTATTCCTGTGATGCCATGTTGTGGTTGCGGAGTCTTCCTGGGTGGTCTGTTGTCGCCACAGTGCATCATGGGAGGATTGAGTTGTCAGAGCTAATTTTACAGCTGGTTTTCTGTAAAAGACAATTTTTTGTCTTTGCAATAATAGTACCCGTTTGATTTATGTGTTTTATTTTAAATTTATATTTTACATCTCACATATGAATCATTGAACTTATCTGTGTACGGTCAGAACTGAAGGGAGAAAATATAAGTACATTATTAATTATGAGATAAACAAAACGTTACCTACACACCAATAATTGAGAATTCTCAGTAGATATTTAACACTCACTTCTTGAAAAAGTGTTTCATGGTTAATTGGATTGAACGACTTTGAGGCATCTAAGAAGCAATAAGATTCATATCCATGCCACGGTTGCTTTTAAAGCTAAATTGATGATCTTTGGTGAAAATAAACAATTTTCCCGACTGTAGTTCTTGAGAAACTTTAGTAAAATGGTCAGAATGTAACAGTATAAGCATGTGTTGGAGTGTATTGTTATGGTTGATGTCTTCTCCATATTTAGATTCCTGGTGGAGTTTAACTTGTACAGCTGGTGGTACTCTGACTTCACAGCTAAAGGTAAGAACATAAGAACACACTCTTTGGTGATCTGCTCTCTCTCTCTCTCTCTCTCTGTGTCTGAAACAAACTCACACACTCATACAAAAGTATGCAGCTTATACTTTGATTGTAATACAAGTTCATATACAAGCATTGTTTATGCACATTCCTAATAGATAAAGCTTCGTGCTTGCACACAGCACTGTATAATATGTACTGTAAGAGCTGCTTAAGCATATTTTATTTTGAGTGTCAGTTGAAAATAGTCGCAATGGTCATATCGGATGCATAAAGTGCAAAATAATTCTGTTCCTCTAATAATAATCTCTCATTAATAACTATGATAGAGCAAGAGTAAGAATCAGGATTATTTTTCAGATTTGTACAAGTTTTATTGTAAATTATGATTTACACCGCTATGCATTTTTTCAATTTATTTTTTAAATATGAAATATAGTTTTTCACATCTGAAAAATGGATCTTCGCTGTAACCAAGATTCTCACTTGCAGCACCCATTACAGGCTTTAATTGCATGTCAAATGGGTCTGTTTAGTTTTATTTATTTCGTTTTTAACTTCATACCTACATTTCATCTCAATACCTCAACATAACAACGTGCAGCAATAAATGAATAACACCTAATTTTCCACTTTCTAAAACATGTGTTTTTTTAATAATAGTTTTTGCAGTTCACTTTCCTTTTTCTCGCAAAGGAGAAAAAGGAAATTAAGTAATTTTTCAATTTTACATCTGCCCATAAAAACATTAACGTCTTTTAGAATGACAATCAAAGTGCTGTTTCTTTTTAATATTTTTATTTGTGTTTTTTAAAATTAGTAATCCAAAAATTAAAACATACGCTGACGCATCCACGGTCAGTTTTTCATCCTAACGCCTGAGTTGACATGGAACAAAGTTCATTGCGTACAGAATAAACAACCAGTGTCCTCGGCGCTGACCTCCTGTCTTCATCTTCGCCATCTCCCCTCCATTTCCTCTCGGTCTGAGTCAGTGTGACCACTGGAAAAACAGAATAAAGAGGCACAATCCAAAACCTAAAAGTAAAAATGGCAGAACACGAGATTGCCTCAAGTGACCTCAGTGTGAGAGAGGGTGTGTGTGCACACACATTTGTATGTTGTTTGTGTGTCCAGAGGGGGTTGTACTTGATGGTTTTATGATCTGTACGGATGTCTGTCATATTGGTAGTGGTGGGAAGCAATATCCGCTTTGTAACAGGAGTCAAAAAGGACTTCTCTTTCTTTCTTTTCCCACTCAGTCTATCTCTCTCTCCTTTTTTGGTTTTATGTCTTGTACCTTTCTTTTTCTGTCTCACTTTCTTCTACAAACACACACACATTCTCATATGATTACCACCAAGCTATGAACGCTGTGATGCTTTATGGTGTGTTGAATACTGTTTCCCTGTCTGAAATTAAAGCCTCACTAAGCAGCATCATATTGTAGAATTAATTCTAGCCAAAACTAATATGAAAATATTTCATACGTGAATGAGAGAGAGAGAACCACAAAATGAAAGTCTATAAAATGCTTTCCTTGCACACTGTTATCCCCGAATGAAGTGAAGCTGGGCATCGCTGCTCGCCAAGCAGTCGAGACAATTTCACAGCTGGCTAGCCTCAGGTCTTAGCAGCACTTTCTATATCTTTTTACAATAGAGACACGGGCCTGTGACACACAGCTGAAACACCCCAGTTTAGCAGCCCGTAACCCAATCTACACCGCCTCTCAAGCTGAACTAATCCCAGACGTTTATACATGTAGGCTGCGCTTCTCACATGCGTACAGTTTATATACAACTGCGCATACACGCTCACACATTTTTTTTTCACACAATAATGCTGCAATGCTGACATCCAGTAATTAACTGCTCCATTCATATCACACACATAATCCACCATCTTTAGAATTATGTGTGTGTTGTAAAAAATGTGTGAAGACCACCCTGAAAAAGCTGAACTTAAAGGATAAAACCACACGCCTTTAAATGTTTAGATTTAATATGGAAATGTTGATTATATAATAAGCCTGCTTTAATAAGCCTGCTTTAAAAAAATATTGACCCAAATAGAAAAATGTATGATTCTGCCTCCCACCCTCCTCTCCATCCTGTAGCATTGTTTCAAACCTCTAGGTGGCAGGAGAGTTCAAGCAATGTTGCATAAACGGCGGCCTAGATTTACACTGGAAGGACAAGAAGCAGCTCTGGAAGTTTAGAAGTGCTGCTTTCTTTCAAACTTGTGTGTTTACAGGGATGTGGTGTGTTTAACTGTTTGCTTTCAATCTATTTGCATTCACATATTTTAAATGTACTTGACTTTGGAATGGAAATGACTTTCTCACTCAATTACTTTTTGTTTCTCCTCCCTCCAGCTCAGCGGATAGGTCGGACCATGCAGGTACCATGTGACACAGAGTACCCGGCCTTCGTCTCCGAGAGGACCATCAAAGAGAACATGGGCAATGTCGATTGCGACGGCTGCATCAAGTATGAGACACACACACATTAACAACACCGTAACAACAGCAGCAGTCTAAATATCTGTTCAATAAAACACCTCAGATATCAGCGGGGCCACTGCGCTCCATAAAATAAGCTAACAATGAAAAATGAATTATCCTGTTAACTCTCATCTTGGCGAAATATTTTTATCTCCGTAATCCCTGATAATGAGAAACACGTTTAAATCATTTGTTGTCTGCTGAAAACACTTTTATCCAGACGATCCATCAGAGACACACACACACAAAGACACTCAACTCCTCCGGCAGTTTGAAATACGAGGCATTTAGAGATGAGGGAGAGAGGTGGAAAAAAGGCTTCCTTTAAAAATGGGAAAATGAGTGTGGTCCCCATTAACAATTTGGGCTTTTCTGTCAGGCAATTGTGGGGTGTTCTCTGGATCCCTCCAATGGGCCCTTCATTGCTCCCAGCTGTGGAACTGCCAGGGAGGCTCAGAACCCTGTATGTGTGTGTGTGTGTGTGTGTGTGTGTGTGTGTGTGTGTGTGTGTGTGTGTGTGTGTGTGTGTGAGTGTTTTTCTTGTGTGTCTGCTGCCGGTACAGCCCCACAAGGTCAGCAGGGTAACCACTGCCCTGGGTGCTAGGAGTAAAATGCGGTTGGGGATGCAGTCACACCACCGAACACACACATACTGTAAACACACACACACACACACACACATGACAGAAGCGAGCTTCAGAGAAGAGTGGCCTCATCTCCAATGATGACACCAGATCTGGGATTAGCGGGCAGGGCAGTGTGCTCCGAGCAACACGTCGCCCTCAAATAAATCTTTTTTAAAGCACAATGAATTTGACAAAGTAAAATGGAGTTTTTATTTCGGTTATATGGAATTTTATTGCTCACATTAGTAATAGAGGATATTGGTGATAAACATCTGTTTCACGTTACAGGCTGACTGAGGCCTTTCTCTCATATTTTCATTGGGACACGTGTGTGTGCTTTATGCTCGAGGAAAAATACCCTAAGCTCTTGCCTGTTAAACCTCTCTTTACGTTATTTTGACTGTGTGTGTGTGCATGCGTGCGTGTGATGTCAGTATTTGTATTTGTCCATTACTTCCTGATGGGTGAGACAGATCATAAGAAGCAATTAAATCTAGAGAATGATATAATAGCTTAAATAGCCCTATAGGATGATTTAACCCCCATTAATGTATAGCCAGCTTCTCTAGACTGTAACATGAGATTTAGGACAAAGAGTGTGTCATGTCTCTAACCAGAGAAGGTCTTCAAGGGGACTATTAGCGACAATACTCGCGGCCATATATCCTACCGCTCCACACGCTCTTTTGCTTTCTCTCGACCGTCCCAGACGAGCAATGTCCCGAAAAGAGAGAAGTTCAAAGTTGCAATGAGCTACAGCTTCAGCGCTACAGTCAGTCGTGTAGACGTGGTTTCATCTGTTAGAGATTCTTGAAATGCATCCGTCTCTTTATCCCAGGTCGCACTAATATGCACAACTATTGCTGAAATAGCATTTTAGAGTATACAGTATTTTAGAACAGAAAAAAAACAGAATTGATATAGCAATCTTTTATCATTTTTAAAAGGATTTTATTTCGTTTTTTCTATTTTTGTTATATACACATGTTGAGTGCTGATTTTTACATGTTAAATTAAGTTCACATTTATATATGCAAAATTAATAATTATGTACATTTTTAGATCGAGAATTTCTTAGTAAATAGTCCCCATTTGACTTTTTTTATGACATATTTCATATTTTTTTTATTAAATGTTTTTATTTTCTAATTTTTTAATGGCTCATGTTACTCAGTTACTTTTGTTTTAAGCTTTTTGCAGCATTTTCGCCAACCGCCACTGGAATTTAAAAATCTAAAAATAATTTTAAATCTCCCCCGAATATACAGTACTGCATTTTGGAATAATGTAAAATGTATAAAAAGGCTTAAAAAAGAGAATACTGGAATCACGGTGCCCAGTTTCCCCAAAAGTAATGAGAGAAATGGAAATAAAATGACAGCATTGCTCTGAAAACTCTCCAGTCTGTTTGTTGAGATTTTATTGGAGCAATTTCAACTCATTGAATTAGTAATTCTTAAATTGCACGCAGTAATTACCGGTCAAATTTCCCAAACTGTGATGACAGATATTTCTGAAAACCATACAGTGCACGCAGTCATGGTTATGGTTAAATTATGCAACGATTAAATCATTGGAAAAAAATGTGAACATTCTCTACAGGACACACAAAAATATTGCATTTAGCCAACACTGAGCACGGACTGATTTTACCATGAGCGGTAGAAAAACTTTGCTACTGTTCTGCATCCAAAGCAAAGCGTATGTAAAGCATAACGTATTGTGAAATGTTATCATCTTACAGTACAGCTGACTCTGGAAAGATAAAACATTCTCCATGATCAAAAAGTGTTGATATATGCAGTGCTAATTTTTATCAGCTTCAGCGACAGATTGTGTGAAATGTTTTGTCAGAAGAAGACACGATCTGTCACCACTTCTTTGTGTGTGTCTTTATCTTTTCCTACAGTAGACCAGCTATATACTATACATCTAACTCTTGATTTCTTTCTCTTTTACTGCCTTATCTTTATTTCTGTGGGTCTCTATGTCACTCTCTGTCGCTCTATCTTTTCTCAGAGAGACATATTGGATGTCTTTGTTGTCCATTTCTCTGCTGGCCAAAATCACTAAAAGCCACAGCACTGGGAGACCATGTCAAGAAGACCACAGTCTTTACCGTCTGTGTGCTTGTGAGAGAGAGTATGCATGAATGTCTGTCTCTGTGCATACCGTACACATCCTTGTGTGTGCCGAAGTGTGTGCCTTCGTATGCGGTGTAGGGCTCGCTTTCCCAGCACTGGGCATGTTCAAGGCCAGCAGCTGTGCTGTCAGGATGTGTTTAAGTCTTTTCTCCACGAACACTTGCTCTGCTTTCTATCAGCGGGCTGAGCTGGGCCGGCCCGGCGCTGTGCAGGGTTGAGTGCGGATTATTAAACATCAGCAGATCCTAATTCACCCTGATTGGAACTGGCTTGGCCTATTTGCTGAGCCTGGTTTGGTTGGGTTTGGTTGGTCACGGTGGGATAACTGTATTAGTGTGTGGTGGATTGGTGCTACTCATGGATTGCAGCCTGTTTGTGGTCAGATGAAATTGGTCATGGTATTGAATTAGTAAGGATGGAGATATTCCCCGGTCCGTTTGATCCATCAGGTCTTTGTCTTACTTCCTCCTTCACACGAGTTGAGAAAGCGTATGCGTGTATTTCTGTGTGTGTATCCCACGTGCACGTTCTCATACGTGTCTTATAAATGCCTCACGGTGAACTCGATAAATCACCGGGCTGCGGCAGAAGAGAGGGAGGGAGAGGAGCAAGAGATAAAGAAAGAAAGGGTGACAGAAAGAAGAGATCATCTTTACGACCTCTCTTCTTCATAAAGCTTATCCACGGTCATAAATCACGGGCCAGGAGGCCGAGCCGAGGCCTGATCTCTCAGGCCAGTAAAACACAACCATGGGAAGCCATGAGCGCAAAAGTGTGGTTCCTATTTGTCTCCCTTTGGAGTGTTTTATACTCTGCAACACTTCATTGGTGCTCGCCTTGGATAGGATATAACAGAGACAAAAGAGAATGAGGAAGAGGAGGGGATGGAGTGAGTTAGAGAAGTATGTGTGTATACTTTATATGTGAGTCTGTCGATGTCTCTGTATGTTTATTGACAGCTGGCGGTGAGACAAGTCATCTTCTTGACATGCATCCAGTGGAGTCTCTTCAGTGCATCTTCCCCTCCGCCGGGGGGAGAACACTAATAACACAAATCCTTTGACACACATGGAAATTTACATCATACCCATGCGCCTTGTCTACTTGCCAATCCAACTCTCAACCCTCCCTTGCTCCCTCTCTCTTCTTCCTTCCTCCTTTTGTTTCTGGCTGTCTGTGCTGTGATTGGCAGGTCCTTTGTGATCCAGCAGATCCCCAGCAGTAATCTCTTCATGGTGGTGGTGGACAACAAGTGTGACTGCAGCATGTTTGAGCCAATCACCATGGACCCCATCGAAATCATGTATATCCTTCACTGGCCAGAGACTGTGAACAACTACAGTGTGCAAATTGGTCAAATTGGTATCCTGAGTGCAAGGAAGTGGCATTAGGATGATTTGTGGATACATTTGACAGGGATGTGAAGATTAGTAAACAACTACAGTAAAACTTTGACAACCTTGACAGAAAACTTGATTAAAAGCCACAAAAACTAATAATATAAGTTCACAGCTCTAATTTCAAATGGGTGATGCATTTTGCAATAAATTCAATTAGAAGAAGATGAATGGATTAAAGGAACGGTGTGTAACCTTTTGGGGGATCTATTAGCAGAAATGGAATATAATATTAACTATAATGGCACTCGGAGAGCGCAGACCTCCGCCAAGGTGCGTGACTTTAAAAACAGATCACAGAGCACAGCCGGCGGTACAGTGAGGTGGTCGGCTTATTATTAACACGGTGTGTTTCCGTGTAACGTATCAGCGGATGCCTCTCTCATTCAGCAGCCTTGTTATATAACGTTACACTACGTTGTCGCTCATCCCCTCATCTACCGTTTTTTTCTTTCTCACCGCGGACGGAATGTTTCGTTCATTGTGCTACACCCCAGCCCACCAAAAAATGTCATTCTAATCCATCGCAAACTTTTGGAGTAATCGTGCTAACAGACAGACAACAGACAAACCAACCAACGCCGCTGAAAACAAAACCTAATAAGGGAGCTCTTCACAGAGTCTGCTATATTTCTAGAGTAGCCCAGAACGGACAAACCAAACACTGGCTCTAGAGAGAGCCTTTCGCGTTTTTACTTTACCTGAAGGCCACCGTAGTACTCCGACATGCTTGTGAAACTGCGGTAACGTGAGCCACAGAGTGCAAAGCAGTGCTACCGCCAGCCGCCGTCTGACTTCCGTTGCTCCTAAAGTCCTCAGCTCCTCAGTTGCAATCTGCATTTACACCACTAGATGCCACCAAATCCTACACACTGTACCTTTAATTAATGAACGAATGAATGAATGTTTTTTGTGGGCAACTTTAATGTGTTATACAGCTGGCCTGTTGCAGCCTCTCCAGTTAGGCTGTTTCTCCCCCACAGAGAAAAATAACAGTATCACCTGATTATGTTTTTAATGGAGAAGTCTATTCTCTTCCAACTCATGAGCTCCAGTATCACAATACTGTAGTTATAGCCAGTGTGTGTCCATCAAAGTTATAAAAAGAGAGAGTAGAACATTTTAATTTGTGGGGAAGCTTTGGGGAATTTGTTTGCCCTCTAACCTTTAGGTGGATGAAAGACATGACAGCGTCATGAGGGTCAGGATCTGAAGGCTTTGAGACAGCACTCCACTAGAAGTATGTTTCACAGTGCTGTGTGTGTGTGTTTGGACTGTGTTACACAACAGCCCACGCTGCGATGGGATACTGATCAATAGCAGACACAGCTCAGAGTGGAGTCAGACTGAAGGAGCTTAGCTCGTCACCACATACCCGATCTGGATTCTCCTACAATGTGCATCTCTTTATGCAGTACAGTCACGCTGTGTATACATATCCACCACTGTTTATTTTGTTGTGGAGTGCTAACTGTAGCATAAAGCCAGCCTGCTATTGTGTTGCTATGCAACAAAAGAAATACTCGTCAAACATTGCTCAGAGATTTTTCTTTCTTTGTGCACACCGTGCTGTGTGCAGAAGAATCACTTGCCTCCGTAAGAACCTCTTTCCAACATGCATTCCTTTCCATTATAAACAAGAAATACACTCCAGCAGGAAAACACCCTGCAGAGGATACACATTGTCTGTTATTGCCTTAACTTCAGCTGCACATAATGAATCTCTCAAATGTGAGAGGTTGAAGATGCAAAAGGACAGGAGGCGCCCAGATACCTGTCACCCTTTCCACCCAGAGGTATTCACTCCACGAGCACACACAGATCACTCACTATTATAGTACTTTCTTTCATAATACATCCCCCGCTAATTCCACTTTTGTGTTTTTTAAAAATATTCCATATATGTCCATATCTCGTTCATAGGAGAACTCAATGGAGTGCGGAGGAGCTGTGGGTCTCACCCCGTCTCTCCTAGCAACACTGCTCTGCGTCCTCCTGGCGCTGTTCCCTAGGTGACCAGAGCTGGCCACGCCTCTCCATCCAGAACTTGACTTGGATCGGCTTGGCTCGGCATGCAAAAGAATCGCAGCGATGCCACAGAAAAAAAAAAAACCTTATAAAACTGTGCCCAATTCCAACTCACCACCTACAAAGCCCTGAGGTACCTCCCTACAAAATACCTATTTGAAAGGATTGATAATGGTTAGCTATTACAGCTGCTAAGTAGTGATCATTACGGTGCTTTAGCAATATCACATGAGCTGCACGGAGAGGTTTTTGGGGAGATGCAAAGTTTTGAACATAGTAATAATGCTAACAATGCACATAGTAGCTTAAAAACTGCACAAGGGGTCCAGTAAAACCCACTGACACTCACACCACTATGTTCAGTCCTTTCAGGTAGCCGCTAAGGGCTAGGGTCTGTAGCTGGGCTTGGAACTGGGCATAAGAGCCACGTAACACCTATGTGGAGAGAGACAGGTGCACCTTTTCCCCCGGCCCACTCTGACTTTTCATGGACAATAATGATTCTGAAGATTAAAAAAAAATAATACTGAAGATGATTATATGTGGCTGGGGTCGTAAATGAAATGTTTGTCTAATAATCTTTTTTTCATGATGAGAAAAAAATAAGTTCTAGTCTATATATGAAGAAAAAAGAGTTTTATTTATGATTTGCAAGTGGTACCCATAAACTGTGACTATGAGATTTTGAGTCCTCTGACGTGAGTGGTTGTTAATATTTGAGCTTTGCCTTATTGAACGATATTGGTCCTGTTTGTGTACTTTTGAAATAAAATGATGTTTAAAATTTATGCCGTTGTCGGAGCCATGTTGTTGAAAGGCTCTTAGCGAAGCAGACAGTAGAGAACAATAGAGTTAATACGAAGCATCAGCTCTCATCCCTATAGACTTTTCTATTGTTGTTGGCAGATTTGTCTGATTAATACAGTATCTGCTCTTGGTGGTTGGCTGTGGGGAAATGTTTGGCTGCCTTTTTGGCCTCCACATGAGCAGAGATGTGTGTGCACATGCATGTATGAGTGCATCTGGTGTTTCGCTCTTCTGTCATTCATGTAAGCCTCTGCCCCAGAGGCCTATCCCCCACACAAAGAGACACAATAAAGACCGTGACACTGGAATCGAAGGCCAACCACAACATACATCTGTATTTGTTTACGAAATAGACACAAAAAAACTTTTTTTTCTTACAAACATACATGCAAGAAGAGGATTCCTGTGCCATGCCAGGCCAACGCTTCTGTGTTTGTGTGTGCATACAGAGGAGCACAATAAGTAAAAAAACAACAGCGGTTCTCAGAGACCCAGTGCCGGCAGGAGGCCGCTCTGCTGTGGTCTCCATGTCAACACCAAGGTCCCTGCGGTCAACAGCGGGACATGCTTCGTCTCCCTCTCTATCCCCACCTCTCGACCAGCCAGTTCTACTAACTCCCACTTCTTCCTCCACTGACAAGGTAATTCTCACCGTCCTATAGTCGTCTAATCTGTTCTCTATTGTTTCCCTGATCTTGTCCCTTGAGCAGAACTGTGCGACTCTAATCATTTCCAGTTGATTGTGTTCTTCCTCTTTCTATGGCCCAAAGACTCCCTGACTTGCTGGTGGGTCATTTATCACTGCATAATGGGACTGGAGCTGTTTTGGGTCACGGATCCAATCCGGTCTGTGATTCCTTCCTGTTTGCCAGATGAGTTATGCGAAAGTGCATCCAATGTGTGTACAAAAGGCAGACGTGGGAAAGCAATCTTCTCTTTGGGGAGTTGCCACAATGGCAGCCCTCATGCCACCTCGGGGTCCTGTCCTGTGACTGATAAATGCTCATCTCTGTTTTCTGTAAGCTGTTTTTCCACACACACTGGCAGGGGGAACATAACTCTTGCAGATGCTAAAAGACACTCTTTTCCAAGTATCCCACCGCACACTGCTCATATGCGCTCGTCACGCATGTGAGAAGGGGATTCAGTTGTCTTTGTGTGATTGTGTTGTACATTTTCAGTCAGTAATTGTCTTTTTTTAACACTTTTTTTTTAACAAAAAGGGAAAACAGAAAAGGAATAGAAGATAATAATTAAAAAGAAAGAACATGAAAGGCTGTATGTGTTGAAGATCCATTGAAAACACATTTCTGTTTTATGGAAACATAAACAGGTTTGGCTTAACACACAAATGTTCACGTGGATGCCAGTTCACACCTATAACCCCCGTCCATCAAAAGAGACACAGTCAAAGACAGAGCGAGTGAGAGAAATATCACTCAAAGTATCTTATGAGAGCGTCCACATTCCTTCCAAATGATCCAAACTATGCTGCTGTTTGTGGTGGGAAGGAACCCCTGAGAGAGGAGTCACTGATCACTGGGTCACAATGCCCCGAAGGGGCCCTGCTGTTCAAAACACACCCATCCATCAGCACTCGCACCACTCTAACCCTGTTTGCTCGCCATTATCTTTGACTACATGAGAAATCTCTTTTGCTAATATGCCGGAAGACAAATGACAGTGAATCACACACATGTTTGTGCAAACACTCACATGCATTAACAGGAGCACATATGAACACAACATACACACACCGAAGGGGTCACACGGAGGGCAAAGCTTTTGGTGTTACCTCCGATGGAGCGGATAACATTGGTGGTTTGCATTGAGGACCACAGATATGTTTAAATGGAAATGATTCTGAGCAGCTGAACCACACCAGGACCACACACAGGCCCGGTGACCACAACACGCCACAGCTAAGACAAGCTGGGAAAACACACGCACGATTCTGTCGGCATTCCAGAGGGTGAGCTCTGCAACTCATTGTGCATGTAGAGGATAGGCTTACAGTGGTGCATATCTAATTTTAGAGAAACAATAACAAAAATGAAAAAGAAGAATTTTTAGCATTTGGTATTTTTCTTTTAGGACGGTGCTCACTGTGCTTAGTAGGATTTTATTCTTTATTGTATGGACTGTGTATTTGCAGCATCTCTGCACTCCATGGGGTCATTATTTGCATCCTTTGCCTTCTGAGCATCTTGTCCTCATCTCTGTCCTTATTTACCTCTTTCTCCACACCCCTTTACCTTTTTTTTTTACATTCTCACTGGCTGTAGCGGTGATAATGACCAGACCTCTCGACTACCTCACCCACACATGCATGTACCCACACACACACACACACACACACACACACACACATCAGAGACGAAAACCGAACCAAACCCCAAAGACAAATTTGTTCCTGCGTGTGCCAGGAGACACGCCGCTGCCAAGGTTGAGAGGTGCCAGCTGAAAACATACACTCTTAACACACACACTCATACACAGAGTTAGTTGTGTACCCCATGCTGTGACAGGAAGAAAAGCCTTCAGTACTTATGGACCTCTTGGTGAGCTTGAGGACCTGACAGCCAGCTGTACTAATACTGTCTGTGTGTGTGTGTGTGCGCGTGTGCGTGTGTGTGTGTCCCTACTTGCATACCTATCCGACAGTGGACCTCAGCATCGGTACATATTCACCAACAGTGGACTGGTATGGCACCAGGGAATCTTTTAGAGGTCCTGCTTTAAATTGTGCTAAAATAAGTCTAATAATCTAGACATAAAATATCGAAGACCCTCTGGTGAATTTATTTAAATTTTAGCCAACATCAGGTGTGTGCATGTTATCGTACTCAGCACTCCCTCTGCAGGCTGGAGCGAGGACTTCAACTAAAGCCAAAGTTACACCTTTCGCGGAGTACGCTGGGGTCCGTGTGATGTAAATTTCGTCATCAGAGAATGTACTCGTAGGCTCTGTGCGGACATCCACTTGCCGGCAATTTGTCGTGGCCGCGCGGACTACACTATAAGTGGTAGCATAGCGATCTACTGCGCATGTAGGGAGCGTGTTTTCTTTCTTCAGTATAAACAGACTTTGTGTCTGTGGTGTCTGCAGCTGTTCGTGTACGCGTCCCTTCGGTAGTATAAATGAGGTTTGACACAGATTGTTTTTTCACACTATGGAGGAGTGTGAATGGCTTGCAGCCACAGGCAGGCTTTCAGACTACAGGAAGGCTATTTAACAGGCAACCAGTCTCCTTAAGCAGTTTTTTTTACTGTCTCTTTGGGGGGAAAAAAATATATAAAAGCTCAACTTGAGTAAATTCCTAACTAGTTTCAAGCTTCAAATTGTTTTAAAATGAGGGGCTACCAAGAAGGTAGAGGAATACAAAGTATTTTAAAATTAAAAAAGAAAACAAGAAAAAAAAGTCAGGATAGAGTTAGAAATAAAAGGGGTCAGCAGTAAGATCATTTATTTTCGTTAAAATGAATCACTCAAAACACATTTAACGTCAGAGTTTTACTTGACCTTTAAAATGTTTCAGTCCCAAAAAAACCTCCCCTCACCAGCTTTCACAAGCACACGAAATGTACTTGTATCCTAAATCTACTCATATCGGAATGCAATTTGTTTGTTGATGCGCATAACTGATGAATCTAAAACAAAACCAAAAAATAGTATATATATTTTCCGACACTGAGGTTCTTGATAAGTGTATGATATTAGGGTAGCAAAGCAACTAATGATTTATAGGCAAAACATTCAGTTAATCTAAATTACAGTGGCTGTGATCATTTTCAGTATATTTGTGTCATGGGGAGATGTTTAAATGTTAAAAACAACATAGTTAAATAATACATTTTTAAAAGACATTCAATCTATTTATGTCCCTTTTCAGTCTGTGTCTCGACAGACAGTTCCATTGCAGGATATGGAGATCCCTCTTTGATAGGTAGACATCGGCCAGGGTTTCAAGTCCTCTCTTGGCAATTTTTAAAAGAAATTGAAAAAGCATTTTTGTTTAAATTGTGAAAAAATACTTTTTTCTATTTATTTAAAAAAAAAAATTTAATGAATAGAATTAGTGGTCCTCACATGGTGAGCAGAGAATCACAGTCCTCTCTTGGTAATGTAGGCATGTAAGTGTGTGTGCGTGAGTGTGCAAGAAAGAATGAGAAAACGGGTGAGAGGTAGAGAAACTATATCTCATTGTTTTTGTGCTCGGGTCAGGATTAGTATACAGTATATATTTGGGAAGAAGTACTCATAATTCACCAGCCTGAAGTTCATCAATTTTGTTTCAGACAGCCCGCTTACTCTCTTCAGCCAAATACTGAATAACAAAACCAGAACAAATCATAGGCATATATTTAGCATTCCTTTCTGTGTTTGTACAAACAAGCTGAGGGAGATTTTTCAACATTAGCATATTCAGCGGAGTCTTTGTAGCTGTGATCTGAGCTCTGCCAGCCCGTCGAGTCTACGAAAAGCCTCATTTGGTTACACATGGCAAGCTGAGCAATGGCCTGGAGGGGCATACATATTGGCTCCCTCAAACAGGAAGTGGCTAAATGGAGACCCAGGAGCCCCCCGCCTTGCCCCTGCCACTCAAATGCACCCAGGCTGTTTTTAAAGTGTATCGGCCCGTTTAACAGAATGGACAGTCAGGAGTGAGGAGAGTGGAAAGAGGGGAGGGTAAGCAACGGGAAGCAGGAGAGCTAGATTGGAGGTCAGGGAGGCAACGGAGGGAAAAGGCGGGCTGATTGCACCCGAGTAGGTGGTCTCACGATATCATAGCTCAAAGCGAGCAACACCATTGGCTCCCAGCCTCGGTTTGTCCTCAGGTCTCTGCGCTGGATCGGGATTGAGAACCGCTATAAGTATTGTGAGCATTTCAGAGTTCCCTCGGATCACAGTTCATCAGCATCAGCATGTTTATCTTGGATGGCGGACCGATCAATGAGTTAGGGACGATTGGCTGTTGGCTCCCTCATGCCTGCTATAAATCCTGCTGTGCTGATGAATGCTGAATGTTGATGTGATAATTGATGCAGGGGTTTTTTGTACATGGCGTCTCTGGGCACGGTGTGGTTACATCAAACTTTTTATAGAAGTCTGTGTGTGTGTGTTTGTTTGAGCGTGTGTGTGTGTCCATCTGTCGTGTTTGATTTGTATCTTTATACCTCAGCTGGAGAGCTGCTCCTGCTAACCCTCTATGAACTCAGTGTGGACAGGACTAAATGGTTGCTCTTATTGGCACATTAGTGTGTGTGCGGGTATGTGTGTGTGTCTGTGTGTGTGTGTGTGTGTGTGTGTGTGTGTGTGTGTGCGAGAGTGCATGCATCTGTTAAACCGGTTTAGCTTTTTTTAAGCAGTACCTACTGAACACCGACACAGTATATATCTATATTGTATATTCAGTAATGTCCTATATAGTTTGTGCTCATGTGCGTGTATGTGTGTGTGTGTACTCGACTGGCCAAACCAATGAGCCGCATGTTCTGTGTATGCCTGGCCCTGGGACTTCAACGCCCTTATTTTGCATAGCAGAGCAGTGAAAGGAAGGCTAAGGTTACAACCACAGGCCCTGACAGAAAAATCACTGCACCAATGTGACATTTATATGCCCTAGTGTCCCCCACTCGCCCCCTCTCTCACCCTGCCCTCACCCATCATTACCCTCTTGACCGTAGGAATACCCAAAGCCTCGCTCTCGACATCAACCGCAGCCCTGTTCGTCCTCCTGTTCTCTCTCACCATAATCACCATCACGCCCATTCTCTGTATCTCTGATCGGTGTGCACGTGCGCTAACACATTTATGCTTATGCGTACAGTATGCACTTGTGTGTGTGTGTGTTTGTTTCACGCATGTGGTCCTCCTGCTCTCTCTCACCCTAACTGTCTGGAGCGTTTAGAGGACATGACATCACAGCGGGGTAATCTTGGGCGCTGACGTGTGTTTTGCGGTAGAGGCAGGCTGGGCTGTGACGCCGTCTGTTTGTATTTCGAGATCCACAGTCGGGCAGCGAGGCCTGGCGAGCCGGTTGATTAGGGCTCTCCTTTACGTAACGGCTGCAGTTCCACAGTTAAAGGCTAATGTTGTAATTAAAAATCATCAGGGCTCAAATATACTCGGGACGTGATCTCGTCATAGCTCGTAGGCATAGTGAGTGTGTGTATGGTTGCATGTCTGTAGGTGGATATATGAGTGTTTGTGATTCATATTACTTATTAGTGGGTGTGTTGAGAGTATTTTTAATGAGCTGTGTAATCTAAAAGGCCTGCAGTGTGTCGTTACAGGAAATCGGATTTTGTCCAAAAACAGAGAGGGGACAAGTAGGTGAGGCTAAAAAAGAGACAGAAAGAGAGAGCAGGTCAGAAAGGAGAAACAGGAATGAGAGCGAGGGAGCAGAAAAGTATGCGTCCATATATGTGTGTATGTATGTATATGTATATCTATGTAGGTGGGTGTGTGTGTGTGTGTGTGTGTGTGTGCATGAGAGAAACACACGTACTATTGTAATAATCCATATGAAATGCTGTCGTCATTTATGATAAGTGTAAGAATAATTACACACACTAAAGCTGACCCCAATTTTGAGCCGCACGATTCATTTTTTATTAGAGTTGGACTGAATTTCAGCTTCATCGGCATCGTTTGCCGCCCAGTGTACAGGGGGTATCGAGGACCGATTGGCCGTCGGACAGTCGGATGAATTTCCGACATGTCAGAAATTCCCCGACGTCAGTCAATCAGAGCATAGCTATCAAGATAACAATGTACAATAGATATAGTAAAACGTAGCTAGCTTACCTCCAATTCTCTCTGCAAAATGGACAAACCATACTGTCCACGTCTCTCTAGCCACCATATACGCCTGCGCCTCTTTTTATTTAGACGTTTCAGCAGACAGGATGGCACAGATGATCACGGCAACATGTTTCTCCCTTGTTTGCATTGTGACCCGTACAGACCTCTGCTAGCAAACAAATTCGGAGAGGCCAACGGGCCGTGTTTTTTTTCTTCTATTTTACACGTCCAGTGTGAGCACTCGGGTCGTTGCTGAAGATCGGACCATACAGTGTGAGCACATAAGCCGTGAGCTTTGGCCTTACATCGCAAACGATCTACACGTACAGTAGGAGTTGGAATTACACAACAACATTTTTAAAATCGTACAGTTGTATGCCCAGCTTTACAAACACACACTGCACTCTTGTGACCTTGGCGTGTTACTGTGAGCTGGTGGTCTCCTCCCTGGTCCAGCCCAAGTCCAAATCACAACATCTGCTGGTGTGGTTTTGCAGAATCCTCCCATTCTCACTGCACCTTATTTCCTCCTCTTCTCCCTGGACCATATTTCCTCCCTGTTCTCTTTAGACCTCATTTGGTACTTATTTCCTCTCTATCTTACTGAACCTGATTTCCTCCCCCTCTCCCTGGACCTTGAACTGGAGCTCTGCTGTGTCTGCGTCGTTCAATCAAACATCAAAATGATTTTGATGATTTCTTTGTTGAGAACACACACCTCACACAAAAGCACACCCTTAAAAGCTGAATTTCAATTTCCATGTTCATACGTATCCCTGACTCTCTAAAATCTCTCAGCCTCTGGGCTCATCACACCACTCTGACTGCCGGTGTCACAGCCACAGTTAAGGACACAGGATGGAGCTCCTGCTCTATGCAGTGCCTCCCAATCAGCTCTGCGGCCTGGAGCTGTTTATCTGAGGAAATAATTCCTTTGTAAACCATTCAAACCAGCCCAACCCAGTCTCACCAGCCAAATGCCTTGCCATTGTGTTGATAGAGAAGAAATGGGCCTGATCTTAATAAACTGTGTATTTATGGACTGAGGGTAACAAGTTGAGTCAGAATGGTAATTTTGGCCAGCATCTGTTTATATACTTTTTTAACAATCTCCCTGGTGTAAACAATGTGTGTGGTTTGCAAGCGCTAAATGCCTGCTCCATTAAACAATCACATCTTTGCTACTTCTAAGAAACTGAATTGCTGCGAAGGCATAAACCTAATAACCTGGTGCATGAAGTTGTTCAGAGTAATTACAGCTTGATGTACAACAATGAAAAGTCAAATTGGTAAAGTAACATGAAGAAGAAGAAATTTCCCCATTGCCAAATACAATAAAACACATAATGTTACAGTAAAACAAATGGTTGTAACAAATGAGTAATGGATTTTCTTCGCAACAGAAAATACACTATACATTGGATATGGATTCCACGCTATATTTTCACTCTGCCAGTCCAGTGAAAATGTGTGGCTGATTATTCTGGGATAGCGTGGATTTCTTAAACCACTCTAAACCTCTCAGAATTATCAAGAATGGCCCTCAACAGCACTAAATTCACTAATGCTCTTACTAAACAGTGCTGAGGGGCACTGTGTATAGGGGGAAAAATAATTTAAACCATCAACTTTTACAATTTAAACTCTTCTTGATTATTTTGTTACATGAATTATGGCATGCTGAATGTGTGTGGACCTGGAAAGAGGAAGCTGGGTACTAATTCTGTCATTCTGCTATGCAGCAACCCGTCAGCAGAGGATATTAACCCCCAGGAGACTTTCCAGCTGATGAAGATTCATCTAGTTATGCTGCACCCGATTAGACTGTTCTCAGGCCATTAAATAGGCGTTATCAGATGCTATAAGCACCATAGATGTGGGTCATTTATGCCTACTATGATGTAAAAATGAAAGTGAAACTTAAAAGTAACGCGTTCTAACATGTTGTAAAACTGAATGAAACGTCACGTTTTGAACACAAACAAAAAAGCTTCTTTAGGTTTAGGCAGCAAAACTACAACTTCTTTAGGTTTAAGCAAAAAAAAAAACTTTAGGGAAAAACATTGTGTTTTAGGTTAAAATAACTACGGACACAAAGACAACTACACATTGTTTGTTTCACAAGAAATGTAAACTCCGGTCTCCTGGGTTAAAACCCTGTGCTTTGTGTCCCATCCATCGTCCCCGACCTCCACCCCACATTGAGTTTCACACTGTCTATACTACAGCGCCTGACTTCCGCTTCTGCTCCTGTCATAATTACTACGGTCGGTAGAGGTCGCTGTCGTGTTCTTTTATACCTTCTTTCGGTGATCTATCATGTGAATAGATGATAAAACCTACTATTGGGTGTAGTAGGCCACTATTGACCCACATCTATGGTGCTTATAGCAACTGATAACGCTTATCTAATAGCCTTACAATGAGAGCTGATAAAGATCAGGAAGCTCCGATAGTTCAGCCAGTTAAGAAACAAAGAAAAAGAAAAGAGTTTGTGGCTTTAAATCCTGTCTGGATCTGGAAAACCTAATCTCTCCATTCTTCTGCAACACTGAAGATTTAAACTGGTGACTATTTCCAACACCACATTTACATCCAGTTCAATTATCATTATGCCCTGTTCTCTATACACTGTCCAGGTCAGGATGTCAAGTTAAGTACAACCCCGTCTCTTAGAAACTATGTTTATTATACTACTAATTTGTATGGAGTGCCAAAGGGTTACATAGCATATGCAGTGTGTTATGAGCATGAATCAGACTATAATTGTGGAGTCCTGAGTAGCTCCCAGATGTCTCCCCCAAAGTTGAAATGTAAATTACACCCTTGGGTGAAGGTGAATTGAAGGTGAAAGAAGGCATAAATTGCTTAGGCACACCTCTGAATCGCGCCTTTACTTCTTTTTTTCTTTTTTGGGATTGTATGTTAGGTTTATTTTGCTGTTCTGGTGGACCCCCTGGTCGACTCCCTGTCTCCACTCAACGGCTTTGACAACAGGAGCAGGTGTGTTTGTACCAGGTGTGTGTTCAACCACACGTGTGTATGTAAACTGCCAGGTGAGCACCTCGTCATGGGTAGCTGGTGGGTTGCAACAACTGGACCCAGCAGGCAAGTTTTCCTCTTGTCACACATACTGATCACAGCTGACAACTACCAGACCCACGTCCTATTATCAAACACACCTGTTTTGGAAGCAGGAGGTTCCAGCAGAATTTAATGCTTAAATCAGGACGCTTTGGAATGAATACAGAGATGATCATCCATCGAGTCAGGTCCCTGAATCATTGAGTTGATGATGCATTGTTGGATAAGATCTTCTCTGTGCAGACATACTGTGAAATGGATTATTATTCAAGCCTATCAGCCCACAGATGTTGCAAACAGTCTTGAAATTGACAACATTTTGAGGTTGTTCCTGAGGTTAACTCTGCGCCTCACTCCTGCTCTCAGAAAAAGCAGAATGTCACCTCTATTAGTGTGTTTATCTACAAGTTTACTGGAACAAAATCAAAACACTTCATTGCTCAAGAAGTACATGATGCACATGTTGGTTTCTTTCTCTTTCTCTCTGTTTTGTCATGGGTATATAACAATTCATGTGACATTTTATACGCCTGAACAGAGTTATCCAGGGAGTGAAATGTCTGAGAAAGGCACAACAAAGTGAAAATAAATCCACCAGGAATATTATTGTGGAGTCAAGAACATTTTGTCACTTTGAACAAACCTCGCTAAGTGGTTTTGGATGTTACCATAGTTTTGTTGCGTGGCGTACAAATGACACGCAAAAAGCCTACAATCCGTCCTCTTGACACGCAGAATGTTGTTGTAATGTGAAACCGGGTTCATCAACTGATATAATAAAGAAAAAGTCTTTTCTCCAAACTGCTGTCATTTAGATTTTTAGATGATGAGTAGAAATGGCATGTCAAGTACAAATCCTTTAAAACATGCTCACCTACTGTAGCTGTAGTTAAAATCAGTGCTCATTCTACTGTTGCACTCAGCTGCTCTGGATAAAAGTGTCAGCTGAACACCTCGAATGTAATGTTTTCATAACATGAACTATGTTCTATGATAAAATTCACCAAGTTTATTTTTGTAAATGTTTAATGAATACCCACTTCCCTCATTAATCTCCCAGCTAAGAACAAGAAAGATAAACAGTGAAGCAGTTAAACAGCTGAGCTGTCCCGCTCTTTTTTTTCCCCCTTTTCACCCACATATTCATACCTTCTTATAAAAACCTGGAGGGCCAATACACACTCCAAACTTGGCAGATGACTCTAACTTCGGTTTGAGGACTCCCCTAGTCTTTTTCTCCCCGTGCGCTCTGTAGTCTGTCTTTCTCTCTCACTCTTTTTTTTTTTTTTTTTGGAATTCACCTCCATAATTTATTTCATGCAGGAAAAAGACATTGTGGGCTCATAAATCAAAAGCACTTTATATAAAAAGAAATGAAAGCCGCCTGCATATGGGATGTTTTAGCTCACATTCTTAGCAATTCGACATGTAATAAAAGAAATATGGAATTTTCACCTCAGGTCTCTATCAATAAAACAAATGTGAGCACTGAATATGCTCTGTGTTCCTGCGCTCACAGCGTATCGTGGCATTTACATAACTTGATTTGTTAGACACAGGAGGGGATGTCTGAGATAGTAAGGCAAACAGAGTGCATGTACAGTAACTCTAAGTGTGATCTACACCCGTGCAAAGATAATTCTTATCATAGCAGATATATGGTTTAAGGCTCTTTGATGATGGAGTTTCCCAGAACACTAAAAAAGGTTTGTGCACAGACAGGTTTATACTTCAGCTTAAATCTCACACTTAAATCTTTTGCTCTGGACATCACTTGTACACTCATTTTTTTGGTTTCTTAAAACAAAACCATATAGACTAAATACACTGTAGTTGGAATGCGTGGAGGGCCATCCATGGGCCAACATTTATCAATTACTCATATATCTGAGAGGCAATCAAAATAAATTAATCCTCAGACATTTTTGATATGCAGCCTTAAAGATGTACAGCCTGCCTGTGGTCTGAAGCTTATCTGGGCACTCTACGTGGCAGCTTCATTTTATTTTCCCCTGTCAGATTGAATCAATCGTTCTGTATACCGTTTGACTTATAGCCTGCTAAAGCCAGCCCTGATCACTTTAATCTGTGCTGCTGTTTGTGGGTTTTAAACCAACAGGTTTTATGAGGCTGCAGTGATCTCCCCCATGGAGAGATCCTGTTATAGGGACACCACTGACAGCTCCTACAACTTCAAGCTGGTCCATACAAAGGAAAACACATTAGCAGTGCCAAAGCAAAAGGAGTTTTCAAAGTATGTAACTGATGAGAGATGTTACATAAAACTGACATTGTCACCTCTGCTTCTTGAGGTTGGTTCAATCATAGATGTTGGGTGTTGCTTTTAAATATGCCTCTAAAGCTGGGGACACACCAACCTGACATCAGAGAACTAGCGGCGACGAAGGCCGCCTGTTGCGTCGCCTTTGTTTTGGCCGACAAGTTCCACACCAGCAGGTGGCGGTAGTCTGTATTAGTCATTCAAAAAAGGGAAACCGGAAGACCGAGGATGGCGGAAATACAAGCCGTTGTTATGTTACGTAAATGAAACAAAGCGGCGTTTGCGGACCATTTTCACACCACACTTACTCACCACTTAGCTTCATTCCAGATGGCCATGTCATTGTGAAAATATCCGTGTATTAGAATGATCAGATGAGATGAAGATGAAAAATAAGAAGAGCCTTCTCTGTTTTTCCTCTTGACTTTACTCGCTGGATTTCTTTTCTCACTTTTGTTTCTCTTCTCGTGCACTGATTCGTTTAAGCTGAAATCAGGGTGATTTCTCTCACCGATGGGCGCCGCTGCCGATTCAACATGTTGAATAGGCCGGAAAACCTTCAACGCGGACAGACTAGAGCTGACGGTGCGGGACACACTGAAAAAACTAGGCCAACAGATGCTCACCGACGGTCCCAAACTGTCCGACGGCCCATCGTCGGCTTGGTGTGTCAGGGGCCTTAAGGCGTGTCTGTGTGGCTACATGTGAGCGTGCGTGCATGCTTACATTGACGCAGGATGGTGATTTGTGTTCTCTTCAGGCCCTCTGTGGTCAGGGGAACGGCCGTATATTACCATAGTGGAGGAGACAACCATGTCTTCCTCCTGTGTCTGTATCCCCCTCACCTTTTTCTCAGAACAGCGTAAGCTTGACACATCAGACTATGCGGGTGAAATATTGTGCCGTACATGCTGTCTGACTTTTACAGTAGAGGCTGCAGAATACATTTGATAACAGTTGCAGCTATACTTATGGAAAAAAGTACGTCTTTGCAATGTTGTGAAATAAAGTTCTGCAGAATTACACTGTAAATGAACAGTAAAATACGTCTGTGAGTCGGTGACTGCAGTAGCTTAAGTTAGTACACGGTCTCCCTAGAGCTACAGTGCAGAGGGACAGGTCTAAAAGGAATGCCAGTCTCTTAAAACCCTTCGGGTAAGGACTTAGGAACCACGGTCTGACTGAAAACACCTGCACCTTATAGGGGCCAGTGTACAGAGAGCTTCAACATCCTGATCCAACATACACATTCATGAATGTGCGCTTTCACACAAACACACATGTATAGGTTAAACACACATGCACACACACACACAAATATGCATAAAAGCCATTTGTGCACACACAGCAACGCACAAATCCATGCAAATACTGCATATATAGCTTGTGTCATCTTTTCCATGGCTACCTAACCCTTTCTAACATCAGTAACATTTTTTTTTTGTATCTTTTCTCTCAATAGGTAAAGTGCAGTGAAATACTATCCCTGCGTTATAGAGATGGACAAGACCCAAAAATGCTCTACGCTCCCAAAGAAACTTCCCCTCTGCTCTTTTTCAGACTTTCAAGAGGGAAAAATGTCTCTTCTGTAGACAGTGAGTTAATTGTACTGGTCTGCAGCATGTCTGCAGGCTTGCA
This sequence comes from Adelosebastes latens, assembly GCA_916700685.1. NCBI lineage: Eukaryota > Metazoa > Chordata > Actinopteri > Perciformes > Sebastidae > Adelosebastes > Adelosebastes latens. Next base: position 11,166 of record CAKAKR010046703.1, on the reverse strand, counting down.
CTGGACTGTCGCTGGGATGGGTGACTGGTTTTACTGGTCTAGCTCCGCGCCCCTCAGCGCGAGCCGCGGGAGAGGGGCAAAGTGAGAGGAACAGCTTGATCTGGGCGTAGTAGTGGAAACAGTTTTCCTGGGCAGACCTGTATGTGGGGCCTTACAGGCAACTTCCTCATTAGTGTAGCTTAGCTAAGAATCCTATTGATTGCGCAGGATGTCTTAAGACTGAAATCAGAGTTATTAAAGAGGACATGTTACGCTTATTTTCAGATTCATACTTGTATTTTGGGTTTCTACTAGAACATGTGTACATGCTTTAATGTTCAAAAATTGCTTTACTTTTCTCATAACGGCTGTGCTGCAGCACCTCGCTGTGAAATGCTCTGTTTCAGCCCCTGACCCCTCCTCCCGAAAAGCCCAGGCTGCTCTAATTGGTCAGCTGGCCCACTGTTGTGATTGGTCAACTGAACCAAACTCTTTGGACTCCGCTCCAGCTCCGCTCGAACTAGCTTTGTTGGAGGACGTGCCAAACTAGCCGTTATGCAAATGTGTTACTTGGTGACATCACCACGTTACGGAAGAAAAGGCTGGACTTCAAGCAAGGCGTTTCAGGCCGTTCAAGAGAAGTGTCTCTGTGGGGGACAGAGACTCCCTTTGGCGTAGACATAACTTTGCAGATCTTTTACATTCACAAAAATCTATATAACACACTAAAGGAAAGGGGAAAAGCAATATAGGTCCCCTTTAAGTCTGAGGTTCCAACAAAATGTACAGAAGCAAGCTCAGTCCTTGCATGGTCATTCAAAGAGTGACACCTGGTAGCTTATATTTCATGTTTTTCTCCTCAAGAAGTGAGTTTCAAACAACTTCCAGTTCCAGTATGTGTGCTTTGGTTAGTTGCCATCTAATGTGATCCCATCCAAGCTGTATAAAAAAAGGTGGCACAGCAGGATACCTTTATAATCTAATCGTGTCTCATTAGCCTCGCCTCAGGGATGATGGCAGACAGCACCGCGCATCAGGTTAACACGCTGCCTTAGTTAGTCTTAGCTTGTTTTCCTAGGCAGACGGCACATTGTGGCGCTCCAGCAGTCATTAAGAACCACAGCCCGAGTGATGAGCTAAAGGCTGAACTGGAGGCTGGCCGGGAATCAGAGCACTAAAAACACACACGTAGCTTTCATAGACAGTGACGACTGGGCCCCGTCCAACACCAACCTTTAACGCTGTAGCACCTGATGTAGCTGCTTGTAACATAACTGCACAGGATGAGACCGATGCCATGTATCGTTCGTGGACAGAGGACTGTTCTCACTTTCTTTCCTGGCTGTCTTCTGTATAAACAGGAAATCATAATTCTCGTTGTTGACATCCACAAGAAAGCTTGGGAGAGCCAGAGGGAAGATAGTTACAAGGCATTGTGTGAGAGTGAAGCACATAAAGAGTGAAAAGTGAGGGGCTGCGAGGAGAAGAGAGAAAGTGGGGGAAATATTGGCACCAGATATCCCCCTGTTTTGCTGCAGGGCTGCATATATTTTGTCTATGTTGTATATTTGAGCTTTGGTGTCAGAAAGACTTTCCTTATTGTATTGTCCCATGGTAGTTTTTTTTTACCCCCCACTGATAGTTTTTTTCTTAGTAACTTTTTGTTAGAATCCAGACTTGTCAATGTTGGAAATATACATCTTAATAATCAATAAGAAAATAGGATTAGTGCCACATTAAGTTTGTGCCTGAAACCAGTTGAAGTGAATGTGCTTTAGAGGATAATATACTATGTCACGTGCATTTTACATTCAGAATTCAGAAGTCAAACATGGTTTCGATGCCATTTACAGTTGCTGTTTCATCTTGTTTGCCGTGAAATCAGCTTCCATTCTGGCACACACAGTACGAGCTGGAGTGGAAAAGGGACAGAGATTCCAAGTGAATATGAGGTATGTATTTCCAAAAATGAGATAACTGGCCTTTCTCTAAGCTCTGAACTCAAGTCAGCCTATATGAATTCAAGTCAAAGTATATGAGCTCTCTGGATTCAAAAGCGCGTTATTATTCTGTGTGTCAGTAATGAATAATGTTTTCCATCTCGAGGATGAAGGCTCAGGAGAACTTCACATGTAATGATGTGCACTGTTGTGCGGTATGTATGTGTGTGTGTGTGTGTGTGCGCGGAGGGGGGAGGGTAAATATGCATGTTGGTGGGTATGTGCGCACATTTCTGAATGTGTATGAGAGACCCTGGGGAAGCAAATTTCTGGGTGTAAGAAGACCTAAAGCTGGTCCTCTCATTCTGCCTGACACTGTGGCCAATCATAACCTTTCCCTGGGTTCCCTCTGTAACTCAGATCAAGCTTAAGGGGGCCCTGAAAGCCTCTCCATGTGCTTGCGCACACACACACACACACACGCAGACTCACACACATCACCAGCCCAGTGCCAGAACCCATTCATCAGGCCCTCATAGCTGGGCCCTGTCAACCTCCAGCCCCAGGCCTGTAGGCCTCAAGCCAGGGGTTCGAGTTCCGGGCTCCCCGCCAGTCTGTCATGGTGCTGGGCCACGGGCCAGCCTTCCATCAGCTTTGATGTGAGCTGGATAACCAAATGGCTGAAGAAGGGTGGCCCCTCAGCAGTTACACAGCACACTGAGAGGGTCAGCGAGCTACCATAAGCATTCAGTATGTACACACACACACACACACACACACACACACACACACACCAAGAGTAGACTTCTCCAAAACATGGCTTAGGTAAAGGTTTGAGATTTTTTTTTTTTTATTGGAGTTTCCATTGCATATGCTCCTTGTTATAAAATAAAATTAACGCTTGAAATATTTTTGTATTCTAATATGATTAAGTGGGCTTAATTGTTTGATTTGGAGGCTTTATAGAAGTCTACCTAATTAACATTGCAATAAATACACATTTTTTTATTGCTCCACATGCTGAGCTATAATTTGTCAGATTTTCATCATGTTGAAGAGTGAAATATAGCATTTTATGGCACTGGAGATTGATTACATTGGAGGAAAAGCATGCAAAGGCAATGAACTGTTGAATTATGTTGTGTTTTAATGTAGTGTGCCAACTCTCATCTGCATAGACAGGTTAGCCCCGCTCTCTCCCTCTCTCTCTCTCATAACGCATAAATACCTGCAGGCACAATGTACAAAAACTTCACATTTACACCACCACAACGCAAATCTAACAACGTATTGTGCAATACTCATGCAAAAAGATTTTTGGTCGACAAAAAAACAACATTCGTGTTTCAAAAACAACAAACGCTGATAAGCATGCATGTGCTGATTGACAGTTGTTGGATATCTTCAATGTGATATGAATTATGAGGGGGAAAATTGTGGTATTTTGATCTAATCTAAACCATAGTTTTGCTAACCGTTGTCTGACCTTGATATTGTTAGAGGAGGAAATGGTTTTACCAAACCTCTGGACCGCAGCATCACCTCATATCTCTGGCTGCTTTTTTTGTTTTGTTTTGTTTTTGGTCCCTCTCTATCTAACTTTTTCTTTATCTTTAATTTCTGTTTTATATCACAAGGAACGTTTGTGAGTGGCTCCGCTGTCAGCTTGTCAAAGACAATCGATTAGAGATGATGAGGAGTATCCATCTTTCTCTGAGGTCAGTAGACAGGCTACTGGAGCCACCAACTCCGGTTCATTGCTTATAAATTCAGTTCCTTGTATGAGAAATCCCAAATCTCCCTTCCAGTGTTTATCTGTGGGTGTGCTCTTAAAACAACAGTAAGGAAATACTACTAATATGTAACTGCAATATTTTAGAAAAGCTATCATCCTTGCCAAATCAGACAAATAAACACGACATACAATATGTGGGAATAAGGCGGCCTTTCTGAGCCCCCCTCTGAGAAAAGTCAAAGCCAATAGGAAGTGTGAATGTTCCACGAGCAGACACAAGGCCTTACAGAAGGATATTCACCTTTAAAAAGGTGTTAGGTTTATTGGATCTAGCGGGACATTACCTGCATATCCAGCTATTCCATTTTTCCGTCTGCACTGTGTTGATTCATTAACCACAAAGACCTCAGTGTAAAGCCCCTGTTTAAACACCTTATTTCATTAAGTGTTTTTTAATGAGGGCGCTAACTAGCCCGGGTGTCAGTCATCAGGAAAAAGACGGCCAAAGTTGTTGGAAAAATATGTTTTTCTGTGGTCTATTACATTTTTCCTGTGACGGTAAAAAGTTATGATGAGTGTGTGTGTCAATTCTTCTCCAGCTCTCAGGCCAAGCGCATCCTGTGTGGGGGAGTTTTTGCATTGCTGTTCCTTAATAAAGGAACTGGCAGCGGCACAGGTCTCTCTGTTTCACAATTGCATGACTGGGCCTCCATGTGGAGTAATAATACGGACCATTTACTGTGTTTGTTTTCAACACAGAAAATTAGTAATTGGTCTGTTTCTTAGATTGATATGATCTTGAGGCAGTGTCTCATCTTCACACAGGACTTCATTCTTGGCTTCAATCCATTTTTAGTATCAGGTCTTCCCCATCCTCCATTGTAAAAACACCTGTCATTTATAATTCCAGTTCTTTATACCATATATAATCCATATTTTATTTTATCATTCAGCGTTTCATGTCCATGGCAGGTGGGAAAATTCATTTTTTTCTACTTCATATTGTTATTCTATTCTCCCTAATATATTTTAGAGCCTTTTCAGTGATTGGTAGGTGGGATGAGAGCCTATGGGAGAACTGGCTCTCAGTTGATTGATTGCCACCGGTGGCCAATGACTCACCGGGATCTCCCTTAAACCTGAACTTCAACACTGATGCGCTTCATTAATATGAGCATTAAAGCAAATGACTTCATCTTAGAGACCAGAAGTGCATCAGTCACTGTCTGTGTGCTTCCCCTGCCGTTTCCTCTCCGTGTGAATTTCATGTTCTCACTCCTCAGTGCGATGACAGTGAGTGTGTTCAGCTAATTGTAATGTATGACATGAAGGTAGCCAGAGTGGATACAGCTTTGCCTCTTGCCCCTGTTGTTGTCCTGTTTCAAAATAAAGATTTCCATTAAGAGGAACAAATTCTGCTTCTGCAAGGCTGAGGGTCATTTAAGGTGCAACATGAAGAAAGGCACATATTTATTAAAAATTTTCATACTGAGAGTGACGTTAGTGAATTCAACGCTACTCATCAACTCTGCAGTAGGCTCAACACGTTCTCATCCCAACTCGTAACATACCGCCGCTTTGTCTTTATTTTTTGGCATCAAAACCACTATGGTTACTCTTGATGTCACTTTAGGATTAGGGAATAAAACCACTATAGTTAGGTTTAGGAAAGAACTATATGGTTGGGCTTAAAACGACTACGTTTGAACAATGAAAATGACACTGAACGTTGTGAACACAAGACACTAATAAACAGCTGATTGTAACGCGTCACACGGGACACAAACAGCGGTCTCCTGGATGAAAGCCTTGTATTTCTTTACTCACTCTTTGCCAGATCGTTGACTCAGCTACAGTGGTAGTCTCACATCTTAGGCCGCTTGAATTGTGCATTCAAGTTATTTTCCTCATGTGTTTATCCTGGTTCGTTGCTAACCTGCTTTTCTGTGTCCTAGAATCTCTGTCCCTCTGTCTGTCTGTCTGCTTTGCTACGCTCACAACCTGCCACCTCCATTACCCTACCTTGCTTTGCCCTCCAGCTCCCTCTACCTCTGCCTCGCTAGATTCCCCTCCCCACATCCATCTTCATTCCCTGAAACTAAACAATAAACCTTCCTTCATCATTCCACACCTGAAGTCTGTGTCCTGCATTTGGGTTTCCCCTGTTGATCGTGACAGAACGATCTGGCCAACATGGACCCAGCGGACGCAGGCTTAGTCCGAACAGATTCGGAAGTGTTTCGCCAAGCTCTCGCCACCCAAGCCGCCCTCGTGGGCCAGCATGAACAATTTCTCCAGGGAGAACACGGATAACCTCAAGGCTCTTTCGACCCATGTGGCCAGGATTGGCAACCGGGTAAATGCGATAACCACTCACCTCTCAAATCCAGCTCCTGATCTTCAGCTCTTCTGCTGTTTCCCCGGCTTCCCCATCCTGTGAACCCTTTGTTCTTACACCAGAGCGCTATACTGGGGACCTTGGTAAGTGCAGTGCTTTTCTTATGTAGTGTTCCCTAGTTTTTGAACAGAGGCCATCTACTTATTGTACTGATAAATCTAATTATGTATATTATTGGTCTGCTTAGTGGGAACGTCCTGAGCGGTCCTGACACCATCCTCTCTACCTCTTGTGTTGTGGCGGCTGTTACCTGAGAGATTGAATCTTTGGTTAAAGAAGCTCAACAGACTCAACCAGACCCAGGTAACGGACCTCTTAATCATCTGTTTGTGTCTAACTCTGTCCTCTACCAGGTTCTCAAGTGGGGACTTGGTTTGCCTGTCATCCTAGGATTGGCAACACTATGTCCCTCCTAACATGTCTGGTGGCCCACTATAGACGCTGACACTCGTGCCTTTGTTTCCACCTGTACTGCGTGTGCCTGTGAAAAGTAAATCCACCTGCTGGTCTGTTTCACTCCTTACCCATTCCCGGCCGTCCATGGTCCCAGATAGCCCTCGACTTCGTCACAGGTTTCCCCCCATCCCAAGATAACTTAACCATTCTCACTATTGAATCGGCACCTCACCGACTGCCACCGAATCCCTGCCCCCACCTACTCACCAGGTCAGAAAGTTTGGCTCTCTTCTAAGGACATTCCAATGACACGAAAACTCTCACCCCGTTTCATTGGTCCCTTTGAGGTAGGTGTAGATTCTCATGTGTTTATCCTGGTTCGCTGCTAACCTCCTACACTCTCTGCTTACTCACCTGCTGCTTTACCACGCTCACAACCTGCCATTTCCATTATCCTGCCTTGCTTGCCAGTCATCAGCTCCCACTGCCTCACCCACCTAGATTCCTTCCAACACATCCATCCTCATTCTCTGCAACAACAAACCGTCCTTTTATGATTCCACAACTGAAGTTTGTGACCTGCGTTTGGGTTCCACCTGTTGATCGTGACACATAGTGATGAAGCTATAGAGAATTTTCACCTTAATCTGCTGCCCCCCTCAGCTTTATGGAGTTTTAATGGCGAAAAAATGTAGAGAACATGAGGAAGGTTACAGTCTCCTTATCACTCCACACAGATGTAATGTTTTTTTGTCTGCCACCATTTTTCTTGTATTCAGTGGAGCAGAAGCTTCATGTACGTCATGAGGAATTCCCAAAGTCTGTTTCCATTCCACTTTGTCACATTTTGCTTTTTTATCGATACACCAACTTTTGCACCTCAGTCAAGCGTAAAAGGCGTTTCCACTCAGGTTTTTATATGTGCAAATTAAAAATGTGCATAAAAACAGGTCGATGGAAACTCAACTGAACTCTGTATTTCAGTTGTCCGCCCCGTAACTTGTTTTAGTTCACTTTTACCTCTCTTTACGTTACGTTGTTTTCGGCCACTGTAGGCAGCTGTTTTCAGTGAAAAGTCTCTCTCTAAAAGCCCACAGTACACTACCTACTTGGCACCAAACAGCTGACAGACAGAGTTACCAACTAGCTGGTGAACAGAGTGGAACATTTAGCAGGTAATGAGCCAGATACTTCCATCAAGAGTTGGTAGAGACCAAAAACAGAGTTAAAAAACAGTGAATATTGGACTTACATTCGCAACACAGAAACATGACTCCAAATGAATGTTAATGTTGTACAGTAACTGCTGGATTTGACATATCAACGTAAAAGGTGATGAAATTCCTATGCTGTGTTCACGACTTGTTTCCGCTGCCCCCAAGTAGCGATAAAAGCAGTTATTGCAGATTTAAATCATTATATAGGATGTAGTCTGTACTGTGAACACTGAAGGTTGCAAGAAAGATTTCCTCATGGAGATAAGTAACGGGTTGTACTTCTCTTGTATGGCTTCCTGAGTTCTCAAATTTCTATCAGTGTCCCTGCATATATCTGGAGCCATTACATTGCATTCAACCATCTCTTGTAAATAGCGGGCAGTGTCATGGGAGATGTAGTTGTAAAGTTAGTAGTAGATACTGAGGATGAGGAGGGGAAAGGAAGCTCAATAACTGCCGTACGATACTTTAACCATAACTGGGCAGAGCTGCGCTGATGTCGGAGCAACCCCAGGGGCCCACTTTACTGTAATCCACGAAAGCTTAGCAGGCTGACAGAATCACTCAGCTACTGGCTCTGACCTGGCACTCAGCTCCCTGTGGGGCAGAGCCACACACACACACACACACACACACACACACACACACACACACACACTAGAGAAGACGAAAAGAAAGAGAAGATCCCAATGCAAACCACAAACAAGTGAGTCTGTTCTGGTCTTGTAAACATGTCTCATTGTGTAATATATTGCATGCACTCTGAGAGGAAGCCATAATGCAAAGATGTGATGACAGTGAGAGAGTATGTAACCTACACTAACGTACTGTAAGAATAGAGTTGTGTGAGAGCAGAGCAGCGAGATGACAGAAGCAGAGAGCATCTGCGTATATAAGAAAAGCAGACAAAGCGTCAGAGTGGAATACTCCACAGTGAATCAGACAAGGATTATATTTCATTACTAAAAACAGGGCAGTTAATTTAATACATTAAATTATGATAATAGATTATTTAATCCGTATTAACCTCATTTTACCCCTCCTCACTTTCTAGCTATACTTTGAAGATGAGGAGAAGGAGACACTCTACCAAGTAAACCCAGAGATGTCTCTTTTAAGAGTGTTGCAGCATGAAAGGTACATCCATTGAGAGCAATTCTGATTTTCTTTTTACTGATTTTTCTCTATACCATGGCCCCTAAGAACTCTTCATTTTGATTAGCTGGCAGGTGTTCTTTATTTTCTTGTAATTGGTATTTTAACCTGTACCTCCTTTTTGTCTTATTAGGCCTAAAATTTGTTTAGATTTTCGACATTGACATTGAGTTTGTGTAATGTTAGTGGTTTTATGCTTACACAACTTTGCATACCCTAATTAAAATGAGAAAGTTTGCTCCGGCCGGTGGGCGGTGCTTGGTATTTCCTCAACTGATCTCAACATTGATCTCTCATTTTACAGCTAAACGGTACACTACAAGATGTTTCTGAAAGCATTTTATCTGAGAAATAGGCATTACAGTAACAGAATATTGGATCGATCAGCGCTGCCTAGTTTGACCGTTTGATCAGAGGCCAATGACTTGCTTTACAGAGCTGGGAATGAAGCACTCTGACCATAGTCTGTATATGACTATGACCCATGCTCTGACCTCATGACACACGTTGAGTGACAGCCCCCGGATTTGCATAATGAGGCAGAAATGTAAAAAGACATGTGTAAAGAAATGAATAAAGAAAAGAATACAGAAATAAATAAGTGTGGGGAAATAAATAAGGGTTGAAATGCAAAGGGAAAATCATGAGAAATACATACATACTGTATATTTAAAAATAAATATGAAATAATAAAAATGAATAAATGCAAAAATAAAAATAAAACATTAATAAATAAAAGGGAAAATTAAACAGAAAAGTAAATAAATGAGAGAATTAATACAGAGATAGATAAAGAAGCAAATTAAAACAGAAATATCAATTTATGTCACATTTTATGAATTAATTTATGGCTACATTTATTTTTTATATTGTTTTTGCTATGTTTTATGACATATTTATTTATTTATCTAGTCATTTATTTATTTATTTTTGATTTTGGCAGGCTCCGTCCTCCATAAATTCCTTGTAGGCTATTTGAATAACCTACTTGGCAATAAATCTTATTTTGATTCTGATTTTATGCTATGACATTTTTATGACATTTTTCCAAATGTACTACTACTTTGACTTTTTTTTCGACATACTATACTAGGACTTTTTTTCATCAAAAATTTCGACATACTATACTATGACTTTTTTTTCGACATACTATACTATGGCTTTTTTTAACATACTATACTACGACTTTTTATGACTTTTTGAGACATACTATACGATAACTTTGTTTTCGACATACAATAGTATGACTTTTTTTCGACATAATGTACTCTGGCTTTTTTTATGACATTTTTTTCGACATACTATACGATAACTTTGTTTTCGACATACAATAGGATGACTTTTTTTCGACATAATATACTCTGGCTTTTTTTCGACATACTATACTATGACTTTTTTATGACTATTTTTCGGCATACTATACTATGACTTTTTTTTCGACATACTTTACTATGCCCTTTTTTCGACATACTATACTATTACTTTTTTCGGCATACTATACTATAGCTTTTTTCGACATACTATACTATGCCTTTTTTTTGACTTACTATACTATGACTTTTTTTCATCAAAAACTTCGACATACTATCATATGACTTATTTTTCGACATACTTTACTATGGCTTTTTTTTACATACTATACTACAACTTTTTATGACTTTTTGCGACATACTATACTATGACTTTTGTATTACTATTTTCCACATACTATACTATGACCTTTTTTCAACATACTATACTATTACTTTTACAATACAATACAATAGTGTGACTTTTTCGACATACTATACTATGATTTTTTTAATGACATTTTTTTCGACATACTATACTATGACTTTTTTTCGACATACTATACTATGACTTTTTTTCGACATAATATACTCTGGCTTTTTTTCGACATACTATACTATGATTTTTTTGATGACATTTTTTTCGACATACTATAGTATGACTTTTTTCGACATACTATACTATGACTTTTTTTTCGACATAATATACTCTGGCTTTTTTTTTACATACTATACTATGACTTTTTTTTGACATACTATACTATGGCTTTTTTTTTTTACTATTTTTCGGCATACTATACTATGACTTTTTTTTCGACATAATATACTCTGGCTTTTTTTTTACATACTATACTATGACTTTTTTTCGACATACTTTACTATGCCTTTTTTTCGACATACTATACTATTACTTTTTTTCAACATACTATACTATAGCTTTTCTTGACATACTATACTATGACTTTTTTTTCGACATACTATACTATGACTTTTTTGCGACATACTATACTATGACTTTTTTATTACTATTTTTCCACATACTATACTATGAAATTTG
>CAKAKR010046589.1:0-32982 GCA_916700685.1 Adelosebastes latens | reverse complement strand
ATACATTTCTGATCTTCTGCTATATGTTATGAACCATCCAGACCTCTCAGGTCATCTGGATCAGGTCTGCTTAGTTTCCCCAGAGTCAGAACTAAACATGCAGAAGCAGCGTTCAGTTTTTATGCACCAAATATTTGGAACAAGCTCCCAGAAACCTGCAGGACCAACTCCAACTCTGAGTTCTCTTAAATCAAAGCTTAAAACTTTCCTGTTTGCTGCTGCCTTTTATTAAACCAGATAATGATCTTATACTGCACTAGAGCTTTTACTCTTGCTTCTATCCTAGCTTTTATTTTTAGCTTGTTTTTATTTTCTAATCTTTAATGTTTTTACAACTGTTTTAATTATGTCTTAATGTTCTTTTGCACTTTGTCGCAATGTTCTTGAATGTTTATATAAAGCACTTTGAATTGCTCTCAGTTGCTGAAATGTGCTCTACAAATAAAGCTGCCTTGCCTTGCCTTAATTTAATTTATTATTATTTTCACGTATAATTTTACACATTTTAGCTGTTCTTGTTCTGTATGCACCTTGTCCTTTTACTCTAAACCAGGGGTCAGCAACCTTTACTATCAAAAGAGCCATTTCAGGCAAAAAAAAAAAAAAATCTGTCAGGAGCCGCAAAACATTTTAGCATTGTGCTGAAGGTAACACAGTTTATAGTCTAAGTATATAGTATATAAGTCTAATGCAGTTAGGGCCAAAGAGCAAATGTACGACGGAGTATTAGGGCCACATTGAGGGAAAAAAACATCTGAGATTTCCAGAATAAAGTCCTAATATTACAAGAAAAAAGTCGTAATATTACAAGCAAAAAGTCATAACTTTACGAGAAAAAAGTCGTAATAATGCGAGAATTAAGTCATAATATTACAAGAAAAAAAATCGTAATATTACGAGAATAAAGTCATAACTTTACGAGAAAAAAAGTCGTAATATTGCGAGAATAAAGTCATAACTTTACGAGAAAAAAAAGTCGTAATATTACAAGAATAAAGTCATAACTTTACAAGAAAAAAAGAAGATAACACGTAAAATTACTACTTTATAATATTATGACTTTATTCTCATAATATTACGACTTTTTTTTTTCGTAAACCTATGAATTTTTTCTCATAATATTATGACTTTATTCTCGAAATCTCAGATTAATTTTTTTTCCTCAATGTGGTCCTAATACTCCGTCGTACCATAGACCTACAACAATGATAAATAAAAATGAAATGAAAAGTTATTCATTTGCATTTTTAAAAAGAGCTGCAGGTTGCAGACCCCTGCTTTAGTGTAATGATCTATGAGCCATGTTGTTTGTAAATTTGAATTTGCTCAATAAAAAAAAAAAAAAGAAGCTCCTGTTTACAGGGTGAATTTCCAGTCAGTCGCAGCTCTCAGCTCCACCGCGGTGTGTCGCTGTTTGTAAACACACTAAGTTGTAAAACTACTTCCAGTAGCTTCTTCTCAGACAGGAAGTCTCCTTTGTTGACTCGTCCTGTGCAGAGCAACATGGCTAACCTGGACGTGGAGGACTTTATCCAGCAGAACAGAGCTGTAGCGGACCAGGTGGAGACGTTTCGAGGCTACTGGGAGAGTGAGAAACACTGGCAGGCCCGGAGGGAGTTCATCCTGAGGAACATCGGGGACTACGAGGACCCGCACCTGGACCAGCTGATGTCTCTGTCCATGGTCTGGGCCAACAACGTCTTCCTCGGCTGCAGGTGAGGAAAACACGTGTTCTTCATCACAGACACAGTTTAGTTACTGAACTTGAACTGAACTTAACACATAGTGTGTTACAACTTCTTATAAGTCTCATAAACTTACCTTTATGTGTGTGGAAGCATGTTTTTAGGTTCAAAATCTTCTTCTTCTTCATCTCATTCTCAACTCTTTAACTGGCTCTCTGCTGCCCCCTGTGGCCGGAAGGTGAAACACACAAATAAACTGCAGTTGCATTTTTTCCACCTTAAATCAAACAAACAGCTGATTACAGCTAATAAGCCTCCTTTTCAAAATCAAGGCTTTTTATTTATCCAATAACAGCATCGTGATATGACACAAGTTGTCTTTGACCAGTGGAAGTTATCAGTTGTAGGCAGGGAATAAAATTAGCACCTGCCACCTGTCAAATAACAGGGTAAATGTTGGCTGTGGCAGGTAAAAATTTCAGGTCACCTGCCACCATGGCAGACAGGTTTTCCTTATATTAAAATATTATTTTTAAAAAGCAATTCCTAAATTAAAAATAGTCAGGGATTAAGGTTACATGATCCGTATTTCGACTGTCTGTTACCGCTGACTCAGTGTTTACTAGGGGTGTAAGAAAATATGGAGTATTGCAATATTATGTTTTGTGATACTGTATCGATTCTCAAAAACCCTGTATTGATTTCTAATTAATAGTTTACAAGCAAATTATAACTGTCAATACTTTATTTTATTTGCAAAGAGAAATGCAAATGCAGACCCTACTATTCTGATTGCATAAAAAAGTTTTAAAAACATTTTTTTACTCAGATTTTATGCATGTGGCGGTGTGTTTTTTTATACTATGACCGTTTTCCTGAAATTAGATTTAAAAAAATCAATATATTGCCTTGCTTACAGTACCGCAATATGTCGCGATATATTGAATCGTAACCCCTGTATCATGATACGTATCGTATCACCAGATTATTGCTAATACACAGTCCTAGTGTTTACAATTCTAAAGCGTTCTACATACATTTCAGAAGTGACAGACAAAAAAAATTGAGTGGCCGGTAGAAATATTCAGTGACCTGCCACAGTGGCACATGAGGAAAAAACTTAATTTCAGACTCTGGTTGTAGGGATGTACCGATACCGGATCGGATATCGGGCAGAGACTGACTGAGTTTTGACAATTTTTTGCTGCATTAAAAGGTTTACACCTGAATTGTAATTCCTGTTAATTTTGAAGATTTTTTTTTTTTTTTTTACCAAGTTACTGGTGTATGATTTATTATTGTAATAATAAATAAAAAAAATAATTTTTGAGATTTTTTTTAACAAGTTGCTACGATTAGTATGAATTATTAGTATTATCTTTAAATTTATTTTTTTGCCCGATCATCAGTCCGAAATCCAGAAATCTTGAATTTACTATCATGTAAGACAAAGAAAATCAGCACATCTTTGAAACTGAGAAGCTGGAAATATGACAAACAATTAATCAGTTATGAAAATCAGTTTTCAGTCAGTCTGTTAATTAGATTATAGTTCCAGCTCTATCAGCAGTTTCCGCAATATTTGCATTCTTACTTAAGAAACAAGATGACCCCCAGATGAATCAAGGATGCCGAATAATTGTGGGTCGTTATATTAACAGAACATTTCTCGTCACTCACGGCAGGTATAGCACGGAGCTGCTGGAGAAAGTGACGGAAATGGCTGAAGGCGTCGTGGTGGAGGACGCACCGATCTTCAAGACAAGAGACGAGATTATGAAGAAGCAACAGGTACGCCTGTGGACACACACACACACACACACACACACACACACACACACACACACAGACACAGACACACACACACACACACAGATATGTTAACAGAGTAAAATCCTTCATGTATTCCTCTCTCTTCCATCACAGGGTCGATGACCAGCTCGGTCGGATCAAGCCTGAAGACTGGTGTTTACATACAGAGTTTGTAGCAAGTCGGGCCACATTTCATGTGGTTTTAAAATCCTACACTGTTTTTTGTTATGGATGTGATCAGTGAGTGTGAACTTTTTTTTATCAAAGCAGAAAGACTGTGTTACTCAGCATTTCATTGTAAAGATGTTTTTGCCAGTGTGGGATCTTCAATGCTCGTCCATTTTTACACTATTGTTTTACTTTTTTTTAAAGCGTAGTTGTTGTTTTAAAAAAAAATTCAGATGAAAGATGACACTGGATCTTGTCTTAATGTCTGAAACACAATAAATGACTTACTTTCTTCTCATGGGATTGTATTTTTTTTTCTAAAAAAGATGGATCATAGTGATTCTGTGCTGAATAAACAAAACATTTAGGACATAATGTTTCTCTTATCACCACCTCAAAGCTTTATAACACAACCCAATGTCCAGCTGGTTAATGGTCTTAATCGGAACAGAACGTACCAGCACATTTCTTTCACTTTCTCAGTTTAGGGTTGTTTTTGCATCTTTTAATACTTTATCTTCAAGTTGGGTGAATTCCTCTGCAGGCAGATTATTTTCCTTCCGGACAATAATAAACCATTTCTGAGCACAAACTCAAACTTAATCGTGACCAGCGAGGAAATGGTATTAAATAAACAGATTAAGAGTTGGTTTGGTAACACTTTATAATAAACATCATTTAGTAATGGTAAATTGATAATTACAGTAATTAAATTAAGTTAAGTTATTTCACTGTTAAACCATGAAATGATAATGTTTACTAATTATTAGTAGTGCTATCATTTCTGTTATTTTAACAGTTTATTATGGCACACAACATTTGATATACTATATGAAGTAGTTAATAATCATGAAATTATTTGTAAACCTTTAACACATTGTTTGTATAACATCCATAAACATTACATGGGTAGACCAGATATTTGTAGCACTTTGTTAATGGTAAATAATTGTTTTTTAAACCATCTATTAACATTATTTAGATGGCTATTATAAAGTGATAACTGATGATTATAATACCTTGTTAAATGGTTAATAAATACATTGTAAAGCATCTAAAAACATTATTTAGATGGATAGTTAATACTTTGTCAATGGTTAATAATTGGTTTCTGGTCCATCTATCTATGTAATGTTTATAGATGGTTTACGAATGATTTCTTAAAGGTTTAAAATCATTTGGTAGTCACTAACAAATACTTAATATAGTATATAAAATTCTATAACGTGTGCACAATAAAACTGTTAATAGTTTACTAATGTAATCAAAATGTTATCGTCTCCTATCAGCTATGATATATTTTAATACAATATATATTTATATAATTTATAAATAATTTAATATTACACAAACTAATGATAAAATAACAGAAATGATAGCATTTCTAATAATTAGTAAACATTATTTATTATCATGTCATTGTTTGGTAACAGTAAAATAACTATTAACTAAGTTTAATTAACTATCAATTTACCATTTATAAATGATGGTTTTTATAGTGTTACCATTGGAGGTAATATCTCACATATAGATCTGAACAATTGTTGACAAGCAGAACTCTTTACTGTAATCACTCAATCACATAGTTTCACCCACCGTAGCAGATAGTGAATGTTACAATACTATAGAAAAACGTCATTAATGGGAGAATAAATAAGGGCTAACTGTCTGCTGAGTCTAATTTAAACATGGCAAGAACAAAAAAAAGAGCAAACAACCTGTCTCAAACTCTGAAAAATGTGTTTTATTATGTTTATACAGCATATTGTTATATAAGTATACATTTTTTTTTTGTTCAAATTCACAAAATCTTTGTAACATATCCCTTCTGCTTTTTAGGTGAAATAAGTCGCTAGCCACAATAGGACCTTTTACTGTCTCAGAAAAGAGGAACTCTTGTTTTATGATGACCGTCTTCTGTGGATTATTTAGCTGGAGTTGGGCAGGGTTTAGTCGTGACTTTATACTCTTTTAATTGGGCATCACATACAAATAAAATCGGAGACAAACGCAGGCATGAAAACAACTTAAGCCTTTTGGGGAAACAGTTGATGTCACACTGTTGAAGCGAGATTCAAACTGCAGCAGTTTGCTCTGTCAATCCTGTTATTAACGGTTTTCATTTAGAGCAAAAAGAGACTATTTACTGGACTGCACTGCCTTTATCCTCTGCTCATTTGTTAATTTATATGTCAGCTGTGTCATTTTAAGAGAAGGATCAAAAGCGAAACACGTCACAGGCAACAAAGCATTTTAAAGTCATTTACTTTCTGTAGCGGACGAAACTGGAAAACCATGTGGGCGCCTCAGCCTAAGATGAGCTGTCAGGAGAGGGAGCTGAGAACAGTTATCTTCTATTTTCTGAGTCAAATCATGAACTATGACAACTAATAAAAGGTGTGTTTTAGAAAATAAGCAGAATAGAACAGTATTGTTTTTACCATCTTCTTGCTGATTCTAGTTGCCTGTAACCTTCGCAGCTTGCTACTACTGTCGTCCGAGCCCCGTTAGCCATGAACGCACCATGATAAAAATGATATAGCACCACCATTCAAGTACACAAGCACGGTTGAACTCCTGAGCTCAGGGGCTCTTATGCTCTACATACATTTTGATAACATTTAACAAAGAAGGACACTTTGACAACAGTGGGAAGACTCACTCTGCTGACTTACGTTCCAGTGTGTAGGATCTGGCGCTATCTAGCGGTGAGGTTGGAGATTGCAACCAAATGAAGCCTCTCCTGTGTGCCAAGCATGTTGGAGAATTACGGTGGCTGTCGCAAAAACACGAATGTCTCTCTCTAGAGCCAGTCGTTGTAATGCTGCGTTCACACTAGGAGCGACACAGCAATCAGGCTACAAGTCATTTTCAATGGAAGCCGGTGACATGAAGCTACAAACTGACACCCGACACTTGTGGCTTTTTGACTCATTACAAATAAAATTGAGCTGGTCTCAACTTTTTTACAGCGCTCCAATAACGCGGTAAAGCGTCAACCAATCATATCTGTACCGTCTACAAAAATGCAGTTAGCCAGTTCCCAGTGCTATTTTACGACATAACTACATCAACGAGCGCTTGAGCAACACTTTAACGGCGACTCTGCGACAATGTAGCTGTTCACGCTTGGCCGTTTTGTTGCTCGTAGTGTGAACATAGCTCTCGAGCAGCGTGGGTCATTTGGAGCAGAGCCAGTGCATAGAGTGTGTGTGTGTGTGTGTGTACGTGGGAAGTGAGTGATGAAGCAAGAGAGAGAGAGCGGCGGCGACGGGAGCGAGTAACGTTATTGACTCCGGCCCAAGTGTTTGGTTTGTCCGTTCTGGGCTACTGTAGAAACATGGCGGACTCCGTGGAGAGGACCCGCTCCCTATGTAGATATAAACGGCTCATTCTAAGGTAACGAAAACACAACAATCAGGTGATTATACACTAAGGAAAACATACATAATATTGTATTCCATTTCTGCCAATAGATCCCCCTAAATGCTACATACTGGTCCTTTAAGGAATATTGAGTGTTGATGGCAATGAATACAATATTTCAACTAGCCCTGTTCTCCACTTCGGGATCCACAGTCCAAGTTTATCCTGTGCCATCTTGGTGTTAATATTAACTTTCTCATAACACTCCCTCTCCAACATACTCTTCTACCTCGGAGCAAAGCAATGATTGGAATAAAAGCTCAGAGCTGCCTAGCCAGGGAGTCATGATTCATCAGTGCTAGGGAGACTTGGCGCTGTTGCAGCCTGTGACGTCTGTGAGCACCAAACCTACGGTGTCTCTTAAAATAACAGAGATATGCTGGAACAGATCGGGGGATTGTTCTTTATGAGCTGCATCTGTGGCTGACTTAGAAAACAACAATGATACCGACTCTCAAAAGGCGTTGTTACTCTTCAAAATATGCTGATTTGGTCATCGACCTGCCCTTTCCAAACAGCCAAGTTGTGTGCACACCAGCAGACATTACAAAAAAAAAAAAAAAAGGAAAACTTCCAAAAGGAAAAAAGAAAATCTGTAAAACTCAAACACTAACTGCATCAATCCAACCAAACAACAAAGATATATTACAAATTCTGTTAGCAATAACTTATTTCACATCATGCAATAAAAAAAAAGTAAAATTAAGGACAAGAAACACAAATATAAGATTGATTTCCCCTCCCTCGTTTTCCTCAAATGTATTGGCAAGCATGTTGATGTCCATTCTGGTTTGGTTGTTCTCTGGATGTTTTGTTTTTGTCAGGGTGGCACTTGAGTTCTTCTGATATAGTTGCTGTGTTTTTTTTCTTGATGAGGTAAAAATGAAAGACTGAAGTACTGGGTTGATGAAGAGAGGGTGGTGGAGATGAGGAGTAGAGAGCGAGAGAAGCTCAGACGTCCACCCAGCTCTGCTCCACGATGGCCGTCACCCTCTTCTCGTACTCCCTCTTGTTTTCCTGATAGAGCTGTGCGGCCTGGCTGTTGGCCGGGCTGTTAGGGTTTGGCTCATCCAGCAACGACTGCAGGAAAAGAGATGAAAAAATATTAGGGATGGGCATTTCAAGCAAAAATACTAATTGATATTCACTGGGAACTAGAGCTGCAACAACTAATCGATTAGTTGTCAACTATTAAATGAATCGATATCTATTTCGATAAATCGGTTTGAGTAATTTTTTAAGAAAAAGAAAAGTACAAATTCTCTGATTCCAGCTTCTTAAATGTGAATATTTTCTGGTTTCTTTCCTCCTCTATGACAGTAAACTGAATATCTTTGAGTTGTGGACAAAACAAGACATCTGAGGACGTCATCTTGGGCTTTGGGAAACACTGATCGTCATTTTTTACCATTTTCTGACATTTTATAGACCAAACAACTAATCGATTAATCTAGAAAATAATCGACAGATTAATCAACAATGAAAATAATTGTTAGTTGCAGCCCTACTGGGAACTATTCAAGCATTCTTCAAATTTTTTGAAGGAGTTCCACACATAACTTTTTGACAGCTGTAGTAGTTAAAAGAAGCAGGTTTGTCCCGTTTGAACAGTTGCATCCAGCAGCGCTGTAGCAAACATTATACTGCCTTCGTGCTGAAAAGAGTCGACCTGAAAGTGCCACACACATTTTACCAGGCAGGCGCCAGGGCATGTGAGCGGAGTGGAGCGGTGACAATGTCTGCTCCTCGCTCAAAGCCGCTCCACTCACATGCTCTGCCAAGCACCGGCAAAAACAAGGGAAACATATTTTTAAGACAAGACAATAGTCGCATAAACTATTTGAGTTTTAATAATATAATGACTATTTAAAAATCATGACCCATCACTAGAAAATATCAGCATTAAATGACCAGGACAGATTCTCTGAATGGGGTGTAATATTGAGAAATGTACCTGTATGCGGTGCAATGTATACATCAGAATTTATGAGGTCATATAGCTTTATGCATGTACTATTCAAGATAGGGGTTAGGGGAAAAAAATCGATATAGCATAGTATACATGGACGTTAAGTATTGACCTTTAATTATAACCTTTAACTATTAACCTCTTAACAATCCGATGGCCCGCCGGTGGACCCGGCAGCTTTATTGTCTTTCAGAGGTTGTAGCGGGCTCAGTCTCAGTCTCAGTCAGGAATCGATTGGTAACAATGTCATGCTTGCTTGCCGGGAAGAACGCTAATAAAACACTCAATAAACTTATGCAAAATTTTGGCGAGGGGTCCCTTAACCTCTGCACTAACAGAACCTAACAAACTGCATAATTTGCAGTTGAAATAAGGTAATAAATCAAAATATATCTTATTGCAATACTCCCCCAACCCTAATTCGGGAATATTATTACACATTTATTCTGACCTCTCATCCCTGATGTTTTTCCCTCCCTTGGGAAGAAAAAAAATGAGTTGTATTGAACAGAAACATTGAATTTGATAAATTAACATCCACTGATTCCCGTCTGAAATTTATACATACAAATGCAGGATTCTCGTTTACCAACCGCTCATATTTTATGCTACGGTGAATCGTTGGAAAAGACTTTTATATTGTGTTCACATGAGCTGCATCAGATAACAGACAATATCCCATCTATTTCAATCAGGCCAACGCATTCACAGATGGCATGAACTGAAGCAAGTGCGGATGCCAAATGGCCCATGTGAACACTGTTAAGTGTGCTTTGTGTGAAGGCAGTGAAACCAACCAACCTGGATGGAGGTGAGTATGGACGACACATCGTACGTGGGGCTCCAGCGGTTCTGAAGGATGTCTAAACATATACTGCCATCTGCGTAAACTGGTAAACAAGAGAGACGACAAGCTTCAGACCACAGAGATCAACATCACAACACCAGGTATTATGTCTCGGTGTCACCGAGATAGATTTGGTAAAGACTGAAAAAAACAGATGCTTTTTAAACAAAACAGATGGTGAAGATGAATCCTGGAGACCTTTATAATTTCTTAAGCTCGCACTATATTCCAAATTTGCTGTGTTTTGCAGTTGACTACAGCACTGAGGAAAAAACAGTAAACAAAAACAGCTTATGATCTGGTGGAATCAGCAAATACAGCACACAAAATTGAAATGATAAAAAAAATGCAGCACAAACCGATCAAAAGCAAATGAACACTTTTTGGTTGCAAACCCATCTAGTTGGCTTTACAAACACACATACCAAAAACTTAATTTGGAGTTTACTGCCAGCCTCACTGATTTAACCTCCTAAATTAATTTCCATTATAGACTGGGAAAGGAGATGAATGGGAAGAAACAGCTTGAATGAGGAGGAACTTGACGCCTTGTGATAATGGAGGCACAAACTGTGTGGGTTTACCATTTGGGTGAAACATTCTGGAGACAAACCGAACTGTGGGAGGCTTGTTTGGGTACTCCTCTGAAAACTCTATCAGCAGCTTAAACGTTCCTGCGGAGACACAGAGGGGGAGAGTAGGGGGAGGAGGAGGAGGGGGAGAGACAGAGCGAACGACAGAGAGAGAGGGAGAGAGAGTGTGTGAGGCGCGCACACAAGTAATTTTGTGAGGAGAATACAGATGTGAAGGAGCGAGGAGGTCAGAGAAAGCGAGAGAAACAATTACGTTACTAAAAATACAGCCGGCTCGACTGGAAAGAGAAGCTAATCCTTCACTGAGGCAGAGATGTCGACTCTGCAGGCTAAAAGGAGAATAAAGGAGGGAGAAGCCTAACAAGAGAAAACAATAAACCCTGAGTCAGCGCTTCTCTCGCCTGAACCAAGTCATAATTACAAGCAAAAGAAGTGCGTGTACGTGCAGAAATGTGTGTGTGTGTGTACTGTATGTACTAGACAGCAGAACTGCAAGTTCGTTACCAACTGAACACATCTAATGAATGATCAGCTACTCAGTTACCGGTACTGATGTCAGACATTTATTTACAGAGGCGATGAAAACATAATTACCAGATAGATACTAGGGATGGGCATGAGTACTCGAGTACTCGATTTGGACGTCAGTATTCGTTCAACACATAGAGTAATCTCAACACATTTGTTTTTCTTTGTTAAATAAACAAACATATATATATATACTGTATATACCTGTACACAATCGTACATTTATGTAGTTCAAGTTAATAATTCAGAGCATATTGTAATTAAAAACCATACTAAGAGAACAGAGAGTTTGGTGTAAGGCTGCGTTCACACCGACAGTAGGCCCGTGTGAAAAAAAAGTTCAACCAGGCTCAACTTTTGCTGCAACGCAACGTCATCAGGCAAGGCACTGCGGTGGCCAATCAATCGCATACATTCTTATGCACATTCCTGGTAGATTACTTTGTAACATGAATGCAGTATTTCTGCTGTTTATCACTCGATCTGCACGAACAAAAGATAAGATCATTGCGGCTGTGCCAATTTTGTGCCAATCCTGTGTCAAAGTATTATAAACCTCTCTGCAATGTTTTGCCGTCTGTGAAGCCGTCAGATTCACATATCTGTTTGTCAAACTGGACTTCCTGGACTGTATTCCACTTCTCATCAACACCTGATCGCCTGCTAATGTATAACAAGGAAGGTATTTCATTGCTTTCAACATTATTTTGATTATTTTATGCGATTGTGTACATTTGCCATATTAAGATATCTATTAATATAAAAAAAATATCCTCATTAACAGTTGTGATTTAAACTATATCAGCAAGCTTTTTTTTTGCAGTTTGAGTTTGCTGCGTCTTTTTTTTAAATTGTTGCTAGGGACCCACAGAATGTGTCCTAACATTATCTTAACACAAACCATGAACTGTACGCTACCTTATAGTTAATAGTACGGTTTAAATGAATGAAAACAACTTACCGGATATCTCAAGTACAGCTCTAATTTGCCTCATGCTATTTTCTGTTCAAATCATTGTAACTACAGTTGGTAAAGTCATAAAGCTCCGGGTATCCAACAAAAGGAAAAAACGCGACTGACATTGGGCCCTTTTCCGCTCTTAGTTTAATTTTTTTCAACTCGAGGTGTTCAAGGCGCTCCTGTAAAAACGCGAGGCGCTCAGCATTTCAAAAGCAGCACGCAAAACGCTTCACTCTCATTGAAAACAATTACAAAAACCCGCCCCAGACTGCTTAAACGCACTCTGTCTGATCGGGGCCTCAGTCCACAAACTGCACTGTAAGTTAATTTAGTGTGAGTCAACTTGTTATTACATAGTGAAAAAACCTTTAACTAATTAAAGAACTTCTAGGCCTTAAATTGAGATCATTTAAAACCCTTGTCTGACTTTAAAAAAAAACACCCTCAGATATCCCATCATTTCTCTATACAGTACTTTTCTGAAAATATCTATTTACAGGTGTGGGAATGTTTTTGAGTGTGTGATTTTGTGATCGATTGCTCGGATGTGTAACCCACCATCACTCACCATCACTTTAACAACACACTGCCCAGACGGCTGTAATAGATGGATTGAATAATGCACCTCCACAATAATAACCGAGCAGCAGGAAGCTAAATCAAACCCAGAGCTTTGGATAAATGTGCTCCCACTGAGCCTGCACTGTATGTACAAGATTAATCAAAATGGAGGACTTACCGTCTTCAAACGGTGTTCCCACAGGCCTGCAGAAGGCAAAGAGAGAGAAATACAATTATTTCCAAATTTAAAAAATTCCCAATGCTACCAATAAGGCCTTTGCTTGTAGCAAAACATAACCATTACATCCATCTATTCTTCAAGGACTTGCTCTGCATGCCAGAGTGTGCATTTACTCAGCTCCTCACATTCACACAGTCTGTTTAAAGGATCAATTAAAACAGCTGCCCACCTGTTTTACATTTCTGGCAGCTTCCTCTGTGACTTTGAATAAACCCAAGTGTGTCTGTTTTTGGAGCACCTTGTTGCTTCTTGTGGAGTTTTCAATTACTATCTGTTGTTGCTTGCGATTTGCTTGTGCTCTTGAGGTATTATTATTTTTTGCTTTGACTTTTGAATTTCATACTACACGTGTGCATTTTAAAAACTGACAAGAGTTTTAAAAAAGCACATTTATTTTTGCTTTTTCGTGAGTCATTCTCCTTTCAATTGCTCTTCAAATTGTGTACCAAAAAATATCACAAATCCAACAAAAGTCAGTCTGCGAGGGTTTAGCGCTGTCCCACTGTCAAATCATCAAGTGCTTGAGGGCAAAAACGGGTCAAATGTGGGTCTCTTAGGGTTAAGTCCCTGAGGGTTCAGGGCTTAAGGCTTTAGGGGGGACATTGGGATACTTCTTTCCTTTCTTCTTCCCCTTTCTTGACCCCTCAATATCTCCAACAGTGTCTCCCAGCCCGTTCTTCCAACCCACTTGCGGAGTTTCTACATGCTGTTTTTCCAAACTGTTCTGTTCTACAATCAGGGCTGTAATCAGAAATAGACTTTTTAAAAAAGCAGGAGAACGAGATTGCAAAGGGGTGGCTGGGTTGGGGGAATATGTGCATCACAATCACAGTGGCCCAGTATCGGCAGCAGGGTGGAGTTGGATTTAGAGCATGACTCACCCAAAAATAACTGCGTTCCAAAGCATGATGTTGTTCTCTGATGGTGCTCCACTCACACCGGTGGGAGGATCTTCTTGAAGTCTGGGTAAGACAGAGAGAAAGAGATGCAAGGAAAAAAGACACAGAGAGAGGCAGGAAGATGGACAGAGAGAAAGAAAAGGGGAGACATGGAAGGAACAGACAGCAAAGAAGGAAGAAGAGGACAGACAAAAGGAAAGGCAGGAAGAAAGAGAGACAAAAGATGAGAACAAAACAAAAGGAAGATGGGGAGCAAAAAGAGGCAAACAGAGATAAAGGGACAGAAAATGGAAACAGAAGGAAAAAAAGACGGGGGAGAAAGAAGGAGGGGGTAGAAACAAGGATGGGAGAGAGCGTGAGGATTTTAATTAACACCTTGACTGCAGGATAATTATCAGTCAAAACACGAACTGCTGTATCAACATGACTTCAGTCGACAGCCAGGCTTGCAGGATCAACTGCACATCCTGCTGTCACATGTCAGTTAACATAAGCTGTACCATTAACACTCATCTGAAGAACTACTGCATCATAACTTGAGCATCAAAGCCCTGAGAGCTCTGAGTCAACCTTCACCTGGAATGACCTCTGGCTAACATTGTCATGATCAGGCTATCTGGATACACAACAGACACATATACAAACCCTGAAAGAAAGGAGAGGCACCCTGATGTTTATCAATGAATGTTTGTTTTGTTACTCTCCATCGCTGATCTTAATGAAACACTGATGACCGAACTGGAGCTCAGTTCATAAAAGCTCTGGACACTCAGTGTCTGTTCTTTTCCCCAGGAAAAACAAACTGGTGCAGAGGAGGTGATGTGTTTTACATTTGCAGCAGCAGCAACGTCGGTGTGTTTGGAATAAATAGAAGAACTGGGTAGTTAGCAGGACAGAGAAACTCAAACTACAACAACATGAAATCCAAAGAAATAGTGATGAAATGTTTTGTTGATTGATACGTTGAGGGCTGCACAATTAATCCGAATTTTATCAGAATCACAATATGGACTAGTAGATCTGGGTATCGAAACTCGAGACCTTTCAGGAATCGACCAAAACAACCTAGTACC
The DNA here is from genome assembly GCA_916700685.1 of Adelosebastes latens. Classification (NCBI taxonomy): domain Eukaryota; kingdom Metazoa; phylum Chordata; class Actinopteri; order Perciformes; family Sebastidae; genus Adelosebastes; species Adelosebastes latens. The sequence goes on along the minus strand of CAKAKR010046589.1, from coordinate 18,219 downwards.
GAGTAGTATCAAAACTTCTCCAGTCAAACAGGGATGCATCAATACCTCTATCGGATATCGGGCTGATACTGACTCAAATAGCTGGATCGGATATCGGTGACAATGCTGCTGATCTAATCAATTCAATTTAATGTTTATTTACTATATACTTTATATACTATAATTGTAATTCCTGTTTAAGTTTTGACCAATTTGTTGCTGCATTAAAAAGGTTTACACGTGAATTGTAATTCCTGTTAATTTTGAAGATTTTTTACCAAGTTACTGGTGTATGATTTATTATTTTAATAATAAAGAACAATTAAATACATTTATATTTATGTATTTATTGGTCACATTTTGTTTTACAAAGTTAGGAATGCAATGTTTAAGTCAAGCCTGATGTTGCCTGACACATCAGACTCCAACAACATGAAATCCAAAGAAATAGTGTTAAAATATTTTGTTGATTGACACGTTGATTGATTGGCTATGTTCCAAACTGCATACCTTTAACTTTTGGTACATACTGCAGCTGCCCTTACAAAGTACATACTGTTGCATGCAGTATCAATACAACTGGGACATACTATTTCTTCATAAGATTGCGCGTTGAACTTTGACCCTCTTGCTCATATAGCTGCCGTGCAGAGGATTGTGGGTCAGAATAGCCAGAAAAGCATGTTGGCTTGCATACTGCAAAATGTGACTGGATGTAGTAGGACATCCTGGTATTTTTGCCATACTGTATTTGACATACTATGGACATAATACATCTTTTTCTGGCATGCTAAATACTAAGGTAGTACGGATATTGTAACGCACAGAAAGACTGTGTGTATAACTGATTTATGCTGACATGATGGTTTCACTAATGTGAGGATTTGGTGCTTAAAAGTAGGGCTGCAACTAACAATTATTAATTTCCTTATTGATTAATCAGCATATTATATTTTTCAATTAATCAGGTAATCAATTAAATGTAAGAAAATAGTGAAAACTGTCAGAGTCTGAGGTGAATTCTTAAAAATATTTGTTTAGTATGAACACAACAGTCCAAAACCCAGTGTTATTAAACAGAGAAAAGCAGCAAATCTGAGAACCTGGAACCAGCAAACCTTTGGCCTTTTTGCATGATTAAAATAAAACCATTAATCGATAATCAAAATTAGTTGGTAATAAGTTTCTGAAGACTTAAAAATATTATATTTGGTACAGTTTCAGATAATTGTAAAATGCAAAAAAATATATATACAATTTTGGCTTTATTTTTTGTCATTTTACAGCCCAAATGACTCCTCGGATAACCAAAAATAATAATAATAGTGGAGTAATCATTAAGGAAAATAATCATTAGCTCCAGCTCCACAAAAAAAAACAGCCTGGAGTTGTTTGACCGACAAGTGATCTCTGTGAAGTGCAGTGCAACAACGCCACAGCAACAACTGCCTAGCAACAAAGACGTCAACAAATCAAAACACACAGATGTCGCAGGTCGACATTTTAAATTAAGTTTCCGACAGCAGCCTCTGGTTTGTTAAACTATTGATCGGTGCAGGCTATAGAACAGGCCCGCATGACGAATAAAGGCAGCATGTTGAAATGAGCCTCAGTACTCAGAATAGACTATAACCGTCTGACTCTGTTGGGTCCGTTGCTGATACTCAGGGTACATTATTGTGTCCCATTAAAGGTCTTGCTTCAGATCACCAATGCATGTGGGCCATGTCCAGAATCACCACAGACTATTTATGCCTACAATCCCACTCCTAGTATAAAAGCTGGTTTAATAAGAGCTTACAGCTATAAAACAAGGTAGGCTGATTTGTGTGTCTGCGTGTGAATAGATCCACGTCTAAGTCCCTAGCTGCAGACAGACCCACTGCAATTAACCTCATTTACTGTAATCTGCCTGAGCTCTCTGCTGGTGGAGGGATGCTCCTCACGACTTCACTACTACACAGACTGATAGTTACTGCATTTTACTTGAAAACTGGGGATTACTGATTAGTCTGCAGACAGCAGATTAGGGGAAGTAGTGGGCAGTGTGTGATAGCTCATTTTGACAAAAAGATAAAACAACTAGTTGATTAATCGATGGTAAGCATTATAGAGCTGCACCGATTAATCGAATAGTTGTCAACTATTAAATTAATCCTCAACTATTTTGATAATCGATTCATCTGTTTGAGTCATTTTTTAAGAATTTTTTTTTTCCAAAATTCTCTGATTCAAGCTTCTTAAATGTGATTTTTTTTCTGGTTTCTTTACTCCTCCGTGACAGACATTTTTTGATCAATTTCTGACATTTTATAGACCAAACAACTAATTGATTAATCGAAAAAATAATCAACAATGAAAATAATCGTTAGTTGCAGCCGCAGTAAGCAACTATGACGTTGATATTAAAGTAATTTCTCAAGAAAAAAACAACAACCAACCATTCTCTCATTGGCTTCTCCAATGGGATGATTTGCTGTTTATCTGTGTTTTATATACTTTTAAGCTGAATATGTTTGGGTTTTGGGCTCTTGGTCGAACAAAAAAGACATTTGAGGACATCATCTTGGACTCTGCGGTGGAATCACAATTTTCCAACATTTTACAGGCCGCGAAAATAATCGGCAGAATTGATAATGACAATTTTATATTAAAATGTAATTGTTATTAGCAGACCTAGATATAATTTCTGTAAGTAATAACATAGCCAAAACAGTGTAGTCAAGATAAGCCTCCATATCATGCAGTCAATTCAGTAAGTAGACATACTGTACATATAAAACTTGTTTGACTAAGGTCTGCTAGAAATTATCTAGTTTTGTGAGAACAAACATCTGGGGTTACAGAACGACAAACAAGCTAAACTCAATGCAAACACTCAATTTCAATAAGACTTTAACTGTGTTAATATAGATATAAGGGAAAATGTTGCTCTAGTTTCTAATTAACAACCCAAACCAGACTAGCCTACAAACTAGGGCTGGGAAAAATATTGATATTATATCGATATTGTGATATGAGACTAGATATTATCTTAGATTTTGGATATCGTAATATGGCATAAGTGTTGTCTTTTCCTGGTTTTAAAGGCTGCATTACATTAAAGTGATGTATTTTTCTGAACTTACCAGACTGTTCAAACTGTTCTTTTATTTGCTTTTACCCACTTAGTCATTATATCCACATTACTGATGTTTATTTATCAAAAAACTCATTGGGTAAATATTTTGCAAAAGCACCAAAAGTTAACCCTATAACATTGTCGCAATATCGAAATCAAGGTATTTGGTCAAAAATATTGTGATATTTGATTTACCCAGCCCTACTACAAACTACTGTAGGCTATTTTAAAGCTCACTAAAATACTATGAGGAGCAATAATAGGATAGAAAAAATAAACAGGAGGTATTGAGGTGTAAGGTGATGGTTTTTGGTCTCACAGTGTAATTTGCTTAAATACATTTGCAGAAGAAATGAAAGTGTTGCTTTACTGAATATAATCTTAAGAAATTCAGATGTTTTCCAAGCCGCACTTCAACACCAAAGTGTCACTTCACATCCAAGGTACTGAGCCAAAATATCACATTTAAGTGTACATAGCTCAATTTCAAGACACATATTGTGCAAATAATTTAACTCACACATCAAACGAGAGAGGTTAGGCAATATCACACACAAGGCTGAGTTTAATCAGCCAGCCTTGGCGTGGACACACCGGCTGATCCAGGAATGCGCCATTGTGTTTTCCTTGCCTCAGTGTTACAGTTTACCACCTGGGGACTGGCACAGCAGAGTAGAGTTACAGTGACACCTTATCCGTCCTGCTTCAACGGCTGCTCTTAGTAGAACAGCTTAGGATCTGTTTTCCACCGACAGGTGTGTGTGTGAATAACACACAAACACACACGCGTACTGTAGGATGCCATATGGAGCAAGGCACCAGATTGGGGATGGCAGGTATTACAAGCAGCCCCTTGCCAGGTGTGATTCTCCCAGGCCACCCAAACATATTCTTCTCATCAGCACAAGTTTGATAATATAATAATTTACAGGGGAGGGATATTGCGATTGTTTAAATACACTAATTTTGTATTTTACAGGTACGCAAATTTCAGGTGATAATTAGCAAGTAAACTATTTGAAATTTCTTTGGAATAACTGCCAAATTACCCCAATATTTACCTCAAAATTTATAAAAAATTACTTTATTATAAACATTATTTAATAATTATATTCCACTATTTCCCAATAGCTGGTAATTTATTTAATACATTTCCAGGAAAAGAATACAAAGTTAATTGATATGCTTTATTTCCATGTCTGCTGGTAAATAGATGATAATTAGCAAATAACTTCTTTGAAATTTCTTAAAAAAACTCCCTGAATCATGACACTAGCTACCAGGTTACATTTGTGTAGACAATAAGTCACAATGGTGAGATTTGTGCCTGATCAGAAGTGTCTTCTATTAGTTTTCCACCTCCGGTGAAGAGCAGCGCACAGCCGCTTCTCAAGCCTAATGGCCCTATTTTAACGATTAAATGCTATTTTCACATATAATTATTAAATGGTGTTTACAATAAAGTAATTTTAGATACATTTTGAGGTAAATATTGGGGGTAATTCCAAAGAAATTTCAAATAAGTTACTTGCTAATTATCACCATGAAATTTGCAGACCTGAAATTGAAGTGTTACCTTAATTTTAAGAAAGCATTAAGAGGTGGCAGGCACATATCAAGACATCCTTAATATTGAGATGGAGCACCCCCCTGACCACACAAACGAAGTAGTGCAACACCTGTGAGCCACGTTGCTACCCAGGTGTGTTGGGGGGGGGGTTTGAACAATGCTGGATGGTTGGTTGAATTTAGTTATAGCAAAGGTCTCAACACTGGCTCCCTGTCTCTCTCAGAGAATTGATTTCAAAATACTCCTGCTGGTTTACAAAGCACTAAATGGTTTAGTGGTTTAATGGTTTAAAATACATTTCTGATCTTCTGCTAAGTTATGAACCATCCAGACCTCTCAGGTCATCTGGATCAGGTCTGCTTAGTGTCCCCCAGAGTCAGAACTAATCATACAGAAGCAGCGTTCAGTTTTTATGCACCAAATATTTGGAACAAGCTCCCAGAAAACTGCAGGACCAACTCCAACTCTGAGTTCTTTTAAATCAAAGCTTAAAACTTTCCTGTTTGCTGCTGCCTTTTATTAAACCAGATAATGATCTTATATACTGCACTAGAGCTTTTACTCTTGTGTGTTATATTCTATTTTAGCTTCTATCCTAGCTTTTATTTTTAGCTTGTTTTTATTTTCTAATCTTTAATATTTTTATGTTTTTATAACTGTTTTATTTATGTCTTAACGTTCTTTTGCACTTTGTCGCAATTTTCTTGAATGTCTATGTAAAGCACTTTGAGTTGCCCTGTTGCTGAAATGTGATATACAAATAAAGCTGCCTTGCCTTGCCTATAGCAACAGAATTTAAACCCACAGTTTGCAAGATTACACAGAGTAATCAGGATAAATCTTGTCACATTTATCTTCTAATCGGGGCCAGTTAATGCTTTTAAATGTGTAAAGGCCACCTCAGGTAACCTCAGCTAGTCTCACCTAACAAACAAACAAACAAACAACAATGCAAAGACTGACGTTACTGAAAGAGGATAGAAAACACTGCATAGCCTTCTTTTTGTATCGTCAAATAGCACTGAAAATACACAATAATTCTTCTGTCACTCCTCTAGATGCCATGTGTAAAGATAAACCATATTAAATAACGAGTTTAATCCACAATAACTTAATTTTTAATTTAGTTATAGCAACATAATTTAAACCCACAGTTTACAAGATTACACAGAGTAATCAGGATAAATCTTGTCACATTTAGTTTCTAATCATGGCTAGTTAAGGCTGAACCTTTTGTCCACCTTTAATGTGTAAAGCCACCTCATGTAACCTCAGCTAGTCGCACCTAACAAACAAACAAACAAACAACAATGCAAAGACTGACGTTACAGAAAGAGGATAGAAAACACTGCATAGCCTTCTTTTTGTATCGTCAAATAGCACTGAAAATACACAATAACTCCTCTGTCACTCCTCTAGATGCCATGTGTAAAGATAAACCATATTAAATAACGAGTTTATTCCACAATAACGCCACTCAATCTTTATATATACAGTATTAACTGCACCAGAAGCTAAAGCTAAAGTTAAGGCTGAACCCTTTGTCCACCTTTAATGTGTAAAGCCACTTCAGGTAACCTCAGCTGGCCGAAGTCACACATACACAAACAAACAAACAAACAACAATGCAAAGACTGACGTTACAGAAAGAGGATAGAAAACACTGCATAGCCTTCTTCTGGTCTCGTCAAATAGCACTGAAAACACACAATAACTCCTCTGTCACTCCTTTAGATGCCATGTGTAAAGACAAACCTTATAAAATAACGAGTTTAATCCACAATAACGCCACTCAATCTGTATATATACAGCATTAACTGCACCAGAAGCTAACTAAGCTAAGCTAACTGAGCTAGCTTAGTTAGCTTAGCGTTAGCTTCTAGTTAGCTTCTAGCTAGCTACACAATCAGGTAGAGATGATGCCAAAACGTTGCGGTACCTTTTAAAATCTCTCATAAGCCGTCTCCTCGCCGGGGTCGACATTATTGTTATTAAATGTATATAATATAACTAAAGCAGGACCATGAACAGAAACACAACCCGGTTGTTTCTTCTTCCGCTTGTAGCCTTTTTCTTCTTCTTCTTCTTCTTCTTCTTCTTCTACCAAAACAACTGGCTCGGTAGCTGCTGCTGGTGACGTCAGCTGCTCACAGCCCTGTGGACAGCAGCAGAGAGGTACAGCCCACTTTAATGTCAGAATAACATATATGATGTTAATTATAACGCTCCCCAGATAAAATCCAACTATAAGATACATCTAACTTTGTTTCATCCTGGACAATATCTGAAAAAGACTGTATTCTTATGCTGCAAGCCTGCAAGTAACCAGCAGTCATCATAACATGGTATTTAAAGGTCCCATATCGTAAAAAGTGAGATTTTCATATCTTTTATGTTATCAAGCAGGTTTAAGTGCCTTATAAATACCGTGAAAGTGAAGCCCTCAATATACAGAGAAAGTCGTAAATATACTAGAAAAAAAGTCGTAATATTGCGAGAATAAAGTCAAAACTTTACGAGAAAAAAAGTCAGAATATTACGAGAATAAAGTCATACATTACGAGAATGTTTTTTTAATATTATGAGAATAAAGTCAAAACTTAACGAGAAAAAAAAATCGTAACATTACAAGAATAAAGTCATAACTTTACGAGAAAAAAGTCATAATATTGTGAGAATAAAGTCAAAACTTAACAAGAAAAAAAAATCTTAACATTACAAGAATAAAGTCATAACTTTACGAGAAAAAAAGTCATAATATTGCAAGAAAAAGGTCATAACTTTACGAGAAAAAAAGTCGTAATATTGTGAGAATAAAGTCAAAACTTAACAAGAAAAAAAATCTTAACATTACAAGAATAAAGTCATAACTTTTACGAGAAAAAAAGTCATAATATTGCAAGAATAAGGTCATAACTTTACGAGAAAAATTCGTAATATTACAAGAATAGTCATAACTTTACAAGAAAAAAAGTCATAATATTACAAGAATAAAGTCATACATTACAAGACAATTTTTTTTATATTATGAGAATAAAGTCATAACTTAAGGAAAAAAAAGTCGTAATATTACGAGAACAATGTCATAACTTTTATGTTTTTATGTCAGAAAACACATATGTAGATGTACAAATGTTAATTATAACGCTCCCCAGATAAAATCCAACTATATTTACGCTGCTAACTTTGTTGCATCCTGGACAATATATGAAAAAGATTGTATTGTTATGCGGCAAGCCTGCAAGTAAACCAGCAGTCATCATTACATGGTGTTTAAAACATATTTAAGCCTTGAAGTTGTGTGATATGTAGTCATTTTATTTTTTATTTTTTTTCCTGTTGGAGACTTTTTTTAATACAAATTTTTATTGTGTTATAAAGTGATTACAAAACAAGTGAAGACATGTGCAGGGACATATATAAAAAAGACCAAAATATATTATACAGAGAAAGACAAATAACAAAACAAAAACAAAACAAAACAAAAACAACAAAAGGGGATAAAAGCAGGTTGAAGAATGTGTGTGTGTGTGTGTGTGTGTGTGTGTGTGTGTGTGTGAGCGTGTGTGTGTGTGATGTTGATAATGGGTGTGTGTTTGGCATTGAATGAGGCTAGATGGTCATATATGACATATATCTACTCTTAAACACATATACTGTACACATGCACACATATCTACACACACACATACAGATATCCTTCCTTTTATGTGTAGAGCATAGGGGGAACAAAAACAAAACAAAAAGAAAATAATTGAGTAAAATATATATATAATACAGTATATACACATACACATATATATTAATAATATGAATAATAATAAAGGTGATGATGATGATGAGCTCATGATAATAATATCAATAACAATAATAATACCAACCCTTACAATAATAAGTGAGATAAATAAATAAATAAATAAGTAAATAATAACAATAATAAAGAAAAAAAATGTTTTAAGTTAATTCGAAGGTCATATATAATTATATGTAGTCATTTTAATGTCTGAATACCCCAACATGCCAATATTTATATATTCTATAGCGACATATAGAGTATCTGTGATACCCAATATTGAGTTTATAAAGACCTTATTATCAGCCTATATTTCATCTTTAATGTCACACTAGCCTGTGATATTCCCATAATATTCTCATAGGTAATTACAATGTGACTGCAGACCTCAGTGACTTACTGTGCATTGCATTTATCACACGTATAAAGGGATATTACTCTAGATATATACATAGGCATTGCACGTCATGATCAACTTTGTCTGTTGTCATGGTAACAGTGTCATTCATAAGATAGCTGCAAACATTTGGTGAGGTGAATAAAGCAGTGACAATGGAGAAGAGGACTAACAGTGTCATGCATGTTTCGAAAAGTCTGTTAAAGAAGATGTAACCTGTCATCCACCTAATACAATCACCCCACCTTGACTTCTGGACAGATAACAGGTGAAAATGAAAATTAATGTGCACCAATCTAATAATCTACTCAGCAGTAAGTGGTTTACCTTAAATCTACATAATCCATCAGTAGCTAATGCACTGTGCTTGCATGGTTCTGCCGGTAAAGTGATTAACATCAAGTCAGCAAAAATATGGACTTTTAAATCAAGTACTGCGACTTCACTTGTTGATGTTCAAATTTGGAAAATGTGATTAGATTTTACAAAAGACCAATAAAGCCACACAGTAGGAACAAATCAATAGGGACTCACTAAAGGAGTCAAATATTAAAATAAGAACAAATACTAGAAGAAATCAAATCAAAGGCAAGACTGCTACTTAACCACTTCAACACTTTATCTTGTTTTTATCAGTTGTCTTGATATATATTCTGCTTCCATTGTTATTAGTTGTTTTTACTTATTCACTTGTACTTTTATGTTGCACACAGCTGAAGAACTGCTGAACAGATTTTCATTGTTCTTAGCACAATGACAATAAAGATCTATTCAATTCTACTCTAAAAAGAAATTGCCTCAACCTGCTGTCAGTCCAGATAATGTGAAATAATTAAAGTAAGGAACGTCAAATGCTCCCTCAGCCTGTGTAACCCAAAAGATGCTGATGTAGAGATGGAGTTTGATAGCAGAAATTGTTTCAGGGATCTAAAATATTATTGGTAAATGTCCGGTTTTAAGATGAGCCCCTCAGAATCAAGGAGATTTTTATGGCTTGCTGCAGAGAACCCCTTTTTTCCACCTTCCCATTGCAGCTATCAAACAGGCAGAGGTGCCTCATAGAAAAGCCAGGGGTGAAAATAAAAATGTACCAGCATGCAGTGTTGCTACGAGACTTGAGGTTGCTTTTTGAGAAGGGGGTCCGACTTTACTTTTTACTTTTACTCACTACACCACACAACCTCCAGCTGAATGCAACAAGTTCTCAGGAGGTTTATCTTTCTTTACTATTTTTAATTTCCCCACAACAACTCTTCTTGTCTCTTGTTTTTTATTTGAGGCCTGGGCATTTAAATCAGTAATAACATGTTGAGTACACCAATCAGAGTATGTATACAGATTAGAAATTATACAGATTATTATGGATACATAGTTAGTTGTTCTGGAGAAATTATATGTCGTTGAATATATTGTCATACAAAGTAATCAGCAACTATTTTAATAAACATTTCATTGTAAAAAAACACTCCCCAATTCCAGCCTCTCAATTTGCTGCTTTTCATTGCTTTATGTGATAATAAACTCAATATATTTTAGGTTTGGGATGGTCGGTCAAACAAAACAAGCAATTTGACGTCAGCCTTGGGTTCTATGAAATTGTAATACTATCTTAATCAATGAAAATAGCCATTAGTTGCAGCCATAATGTGTTCTGTGGTAATTTTGGCATTTCCACTTGAATGAACAAGATGCCCAAAGCAGAAAAATAGGGATATGTAACTTTGTAAACAGCTTCATTACACTGTTTTATGGGATTATTGGAAGTAATGACATTATAGTATGCATGTAAAGCAAAGTTACTGCAGACTTCATTGTCTCTTAGACTTAGAAAGTGTTGCAGATATCGACCACCAGAATCACATGACGCAGCTCAATACTGTGAGTCACACACTGAGTCCCACTGCAGGGCTTCAGTGAAATCCCACTCAATGCTCCAGCAGATATAACTGTCTATTTAATCTAGTTCAATCATTCTCTTGACCGTTTCCCTGAGCGGGTCCAGATTGCAGCTATCAATAGACCCGCTGCCCTGTTAGCATTTCACTATTGAGAGAATGTAGGTCACACACACAGACAAAAGGGCCCGGCTTCGGCGTTGGTCTTTTCTGGCTCCCCCAAGAGCCAGGAATGAAAAGCATGCTCTTTATGTAATGCAAAACACATTTACATGATGGGTTGCTATCGAGACTCTTGGGGGAGGAAACAGGTTTATTTGTGGGATTTCAGCACCAGTAGAAAACTTGATTTTATCAGCTGGGAAATAGTGAGATTAGGTGAGGACTAAGACACTTTTTAAGGTTTTTAATCAACTAGTTTTTAAAAGCGTACTCTTCTGAGTAGCAATAGTTTGTTTTGTAGTTCTCTGTCTGGCTGCTGCATGGATAAAATGTGACCCCGTGTCTGTTTGTCTGTCCGTCAGAGGCTGGACAAAGGCCTGGATCCAGCCAAAATAGGCAGGAAGAGAGTATCACTGCTGAGCTCAGGTGCTTTTAATAGAAAGGGCAGAGAAATGGTGCATTGCTCTCTCTCTCTCTACTGATACAGAGAGAGTGTTTCTCTTTATCTCGCCCTCTCATAATATACCAACATACTGTGAAACAAGCACTATAAGGCCACAACTCAGTGAGATTTTATGGGAAGTTATAATAGTGTATGAACTGTTAAATGCTTTAACAACAGGGTTACGATATATTTTCCTCCTTCGTTCTGTTAACCAGGTTAGAAAATGTTATTCCAGTTGATGATTTTGTAAGTCATGATTCATTTTGTGCATTAATAACAACACATGTACTATGAACTAAGGCACTGGTTCCCAACATGGGGTTCCCGACCCCCACTAGGGGTCGCCTAAGCTTCCAGGGCGGTTTGCCAAAGCTTCACTTGATTTTAAGGGGTATAAGATGACTTTTATAAAATATATACAGTTGGCCTATATCTCAGCATTTCATTCATTTCTGTGAAGAAAACTAAATAAAATTGTTATTTTTAAAGTTTGGAGTATTATTTAAAACATAAACTTAAAAATTGGAAAAGTACCCAGTGAGCTGAAGTAGGCAAGATTGGAGCAAATATGATTAAAAAAAGTTATTTTTATAAAACGGTCGCTATACCGTGACAGTAGTACATGAAACAGGTAACCTGAAAAAAATCATGTGCCTCTGTGTCCTCCGGTGCTCCTAACGGCATTTGCAAGATTTCAGAGACCGGAGGAAAACAAGCAGTAAGAGCTGATCTGATGTCTGCTGTGCAGCTGCTGTCTATGACAGCCAGCTGTCAATCACTCGCGAACTCCGACCAAACGGTCAAACTAGGCCGCGCTGATCAAATATGAATCGATATTCTGTTACTATAATGCCTATTTCTCTCCTCAAATGTTTTCAGAATCATCTTGTAGTTCACGGTTTAGCTGTAAAATGAGAAAGTTTTTGACGCGGCCGCCATTGTGAAATCTGTTGATGGAACACCAAGTTGCGGTCACATGACCGGAGCACAGCCAATAGGAACGCTCTCTCAATGAAATGACGTGTGATTGGTCAAAGTCTCCCGTCACGGATAGATTTTTTAAAGCCTGAAAACAGAGCCATGAGGAGGAGCAGAAGTCTAGTTATCTCTCAGAACACTTGAATTACAATATGCTGAAAGGTTATTATGGATTTTTTGCCCATTAATGCCAAAAATATACTGCCTACTGCCACTTTAACACTAGCTAACAGAACAGTTTCTTAAATGTGAATATTTTCTGGTTTCTTTACTCCTCTGTGACAGTAAACTGAATATCTTTGAGTTGTGGACAAAACAAGACATTTGAGGACGTCATCTTGGGCTTTGGGGAACACTGATCGACATTTTTCACCATTTTCTGACATTTTGTAGCCCAAACAACTAATTGATTAATTGAGAAAATAATCAACAGATTAATCGACAATGAAAATAATCATTAGTTGCAGCCCTAGTGTATTTGTGAATTGAAATGCGATCAGATACCTAAAATGATCTATGGATTTCAAATGAATGTTTTCATGTGCATGGGAGGCCTGCTTTTTAATAATGCAGTGTTGCATTGTGTTTTTCCCTGCAGCTGAACAGGTGCAGTCTTCCTTATTTATTTCAGTATTCATAAAGTATGTTGGTTAAATGTTACTGTGGCTTAATGCACGTTACCCTCCCTTTCTCTCCCTCGTGTTCTGTGGATGGAGAGGTCACTCAGGCCTTTTTACCTCACTCATCAGTCTCACTCTAATGACCCATTAGTCTCCACAGAAACCTGCTGGCGGCGGCTGGAAGTCTGAGTGTTAGGGCGGGGCCGTGATGGAGCCATCAGTGTGTCCCGCGGCCATCAGTGCTAATGAGGAGCGAGGCTTTGAGATGGTACAAGCTAATTGTCTCATTAGACCTGTGATGTCTCGGTACATCTGCATGGGCGATGGTGGTAATTTAATTACACAGCTGACTGGTGTTGGAGTGTTTGGGAAGTCGGTCAAGCCTGCAGTACGTTGGGAGTGTCTCGGTCAGATTTTAGGACCTGTGAAGGGCGATGGTGCTTTCAGCGGCGTTGATGATGAAGTTTAAATTGATTAAAATGATGGCGTCATTGGATTGAGACAAAATTTTACCAAATCTTTTCAAAAGATGGTGTGTGGCGTGTTTTTTGCTGCATGATCTGCAATTTTATCTTTATAATCAACTGTCAACTTTCATTTCTGGTTTATACTATTTTTTATATGGATGGCCAACACGTTCTCCTCCGAACTCGTCACATACTGACTTTGTCAGACGCCTCCACGTCACTTTTTGGTCGCAGTAAACACATGCTTAACGTTGTGAATTAAACAAATACTCTTGTTTAGGATTAGGCAACAAAACCACTTAATTAGTTTTGGAAAAACAACATGGTTAGGCTTAAAATTACTATTTGTACAGTGAAAATGCGACTTAATGTTGTGAACACGGGACACGACTGAACAGCTGATTGTAACGTGAAAGTGAAACTTAACGCAGGGGACACGAAGAGCGACCTCCTGGATGAAAGTCTTGTGTTTGTTGGACCCATCCACCTCCATTCCCTTACCCTTAATGTGTCTTTTTGCTCTTTATACTACGCCACCACAGTCACTCCCGGCACATTTTCTCTGTTGCCGCGGATTGGTTTACATTGTAATTAATGGAAAAGCCAGTGCGTCTCATACTGGTGCTAAAGGGTGCATTGTGCGTCGGTATCGGACGCTGACGGCCATGACAAAGCGTCTGTATTTGACGCCCTGGGAATGAAAACGGGCTGCCAACCAACACATGCTACAGTGAGGGTTATCAAATATAATATTCCAATTGTTTGATCACCACAAAGGAAATGGCCTTCACCTCTATTGAATTGTTGGGTCTCGGCAATTGAGATCTGTATGGCAAGATACCACCATGTAATTATGTGTGTTTATTATGTGATTTTGGTGAACTGATCCTTTAAAACAAATCTTTGATGAGTAGAACAGATTCTGATGTAATGTTTCTGTGTCTAATGTGGCAACACAGTGCTCCTGTTTCTATATTATAATTGCTGTTTTGGAAGCTTCTCACAATCTCTATACAGACATGTGGAACCAAAGTCCGAATGTCGAATTTTGTGGATTACTATGAGTTGCAACTTATTATTCATTACTGATGCAACAACAGGGCTTTTTGTAGCAATAAGTTTATACAGTATGTATCAGTGAGGAATGAAAACAAAGGGGTTGTAGCCAACCCTGGGTGGCAACATACACCAGAGGCAGAGAGTAATATCAAATGTTAATACTCACACAAACAAGTTGACTGTTGTCTTAGCACTACACCACAAATATAAATAAAGTGTGTATAGGTTGCACCTTTGTTGCCTTCTGTCAATCTTCTTTCTTTTTAAATTGCGTCTCAATCAAGAATGTGGGCTCTCCACTTCTAACAAGGCTTGGATTATTGTTTTCATCATGAAAAAAAGGAGAGGTGTTTCTTTTACTGACTCACAACAAAGTTATGTGGGGGGATTCATTTTCTTCTCAAACACAAAGAATGGGAACAAGGTGGCACTGAAATGAACAAAACAAGAGTCATGACAAGACATAATGAGATAGACTTTTGAAGATGCATCATAAAAATATGCTCACGGTTTACTCACACTGTCTTTTTCCAGAGCTTTCAACAACATCTCATGGTCTTTCACTTCTCTATGAATAGAGACAGAGGTTACAGTCTTGCACCCATATACAATCACTTATTATCGCCTTGACCAAAGATCCGTTCTGAGGTCACATTATTTTCTGATTAAGACCTTGAGATGCTGTTAAAAGATCCAGAAAAAGCTAGTTAGTAGTAGACCTTGAGTTATTTTGTCAAGGGGCGACCTCTAGCTGACCCTGTGGAGCGTGCATCCCATGTAGGCTGAGTGCTTGGCAGCGGCCTGCGTTTGATACCAACCCGTGGTCCTTTGTTGCGTGTCATCCCCTCTCTCTCTCACCTTTCCTGTCATTCTCCAGCAGCATTAAGAAAGGCAATAAAAGCCCTAAAAAATAACAATAATAAAAAAATATTATTTTGTCAAAATAGACCGTTTCTGACAGTATAAGTTGCATTCTGTAATGTATGTATGTATGATTTACAGAAGCAGAATGGTGAAGTTATACAAGTAATAAAACTATTTTCATTATTATTGTTGTCATGATTATTATTAGTTTTTAACATATCATTATTTGTATTATTATAATTACTTATTTATTTTAATATGTTTTTATATATATTTTAATTGAATTATTCAGTATTTATTTTATTTTCCTTTTTAAATGTATGTATTTATTTATTTTCTTATTTTTGAAGAGTGCTCTTCTTCATTTGTTTATATGTTTATATGGAAAATAAGCATGGCAAAATGATGCGTCACCATAAAAACACTTGAAGTAGAATTTAAATAAATAGTGCAAAGTGCAATATGTCAAAACATGCCCAGGTAAATAAAAGGCACTACTACACAAAAATGGTCTTTGTTACATTTATTAGTGTCTATGCTAAGTTCTGCAAAAACATTCATGTTTTTTGGACTATAATGGAGTAATAACTGCCTACACAGTGGCATACATAAGCCTCTAACAAGGGTCTTCCTAAATTTGTCTTCAAAGTGACCTTCCTCTTTAGTACCACCAGATGGAGCTCAAGGTACCAGATGGGAACAGTAACCCACTGTTGTCATGGTTTCAGGTATCCTGGAGACACAATACTGCATGCTAATTGGTGGAAAGAGAAAGAGAGAGAGGTAGAGAGGTTGTTGCTCCTTTTTTTGGTTTATATCTGTATCTCTATATTTAGTCTGACATGTGAAAACATCACTAACATGTACTCCAAAAGACAAAGAAGATGACATAGATGGAGGAACAGTGTGGCACAAATATCTGGTTAGAACAATGACTTTAAAATTATGGAAAATATAAATGTACCCTACAATGTAGCATTATGTATATATTTATGTGCTGTTTTACACTTTTAACCTTGGTTCTTTAGTCTTTTTTAGTATTGATTCTGTTATTCATATGACTGCAACAACATACTTTTCTAAAAGTGATCAAAAGTGTCTTATTTGTAATAAATGTATACGTTTGTATTCAAAATCGACTGTGTTTTTTTGTATTATGTAAAGAATAAATATGCATCTGTCTCTACCAATCATTCTTATTCGGAGTTACTCAAGGTTATTCAGGGTAATCACATGACTTCACAATGCACCGCTGATGTAATGTTATGTATGCCTATTAAGCTATTGTTATATAACTCAGTGGTTGACTTTTTTTGGGGACGCACAATGTGTCCCTGTCCCACCTCGTCCAGGATTCCTCTCCTCCGACCTCACAACCAGTTTCATCAGCCAACTATCCAACAACGACCCATCTATCATGATCTTTTCCTCCGTCACATCGTACACATATATCTCTGATAGTGTTGTTTACAACAGGGTTCAGCCATTGTATCATGATAGCTTGGCATCTGCATCTGCTCGCCTGGAATTATCAGGGCTTTTATCCAAACCTCCTTGGCACACACGGAGAGTTTAAATTTAGATGTTGAACAGCAGCAGCAGGTACCCGAATAGCTGTCGTTACCAAGTGGGCCCAACAACAAAGACTGACGTCCACTGTTGAACTGCATTTGATTGGTGATGATAAGAGAATCACGTATCCTGGCGTCTCCTTATTAATGGAGCTCACACTGGCTCCGTCCCGCCACGGTGCAGCGGAGAGTTGTGTTACTTTGGATTAAGCTCTTGTATTGTGTTGCCTGTTTTTTGTCTCCGGCCTCTTTAATCAGTGACGGTCAACATGTCGTCACTTCCATATCTAGAAGCAATCTTTTGGGCTACTCTGTCATCGCACGGAGACATGCGTAAAGCTAAACGATGAAAGCTGACCAACTGTGTAATCCACCTGTTAAAAATAGCTTTTCCTGTGATTCAGTTTTGTTTACATTTTTGCAAAGTTGTAGATGCTAACTTTGCTGTGTAGTGTGAGTCATACACACACATAAATAAAGAATATCACAAGCATAGATTTGCCTGGAAGTTATCAAACGCAGAGAAAAAGGAAAAACTTTTAGACTGTTTCCTCTTTGCACAGGGACACGTGCACGTTTATTACATATAGGGAACAATCTTCAAGTTTTCCCTGATGCCTCCTCAAATGAAATGAATGCCGGTCACATGAGGATGGTGAATGAGCTGCTGGGGTGCGTCAGGTTGGACGCCTGCCCAGTCCAGGGCCACAACAATCAGACAGCCGGGATGAGCTTGTTTCCGAAGTGATGGATGAAATGTTAATGTGGAAAACAACGATCCAGAGACTGCTTATCATAATCTAAAATAGGCCACAGGGTTCACTGTTTAAGAGACTTGAAACTTGATGGAGTGGAGTGATGCAGTGGTGGACTCAGATTGTCAGAGGGGCGGGGGCGAAAAAAATAAACAAGGCACCAGCAGCATACGGTGGGGCACCGGCGCGCAGAAAGTTTTCTAGCATGTAGGGCAGCCTATATGGCACTGCATCATGTTTTCTCAATTTATAAGGTCATCTAGAGGGTACTTGATCACATTTTCTTCAAATAAGGGCACCCTAGAGGGCACTTCATGTTTTCTCAACTCTAAGGGAACCCTAGAGATCACTTTATCACAT
The DNA here is from genome assembly GCA_916700685.1 of Adelosebastes latens. Taxonomy (NCBI): domain Eukaryota; kingdom Metazoa; phylum Chordata; class Actinopteri; order Perciformes; family Sebastidae; genus Adelosebastes; species Adelosebastes latens. The sequence goes on along the minus strand of CAKAKR010046589.1, from coordinate 183 downwards.
TTTCTCCACTGGAAGGGCACCCTAGAGGGCACTTCATCACATTTTCTCCACTACAAGGGCACCATAGAGGGCACCTTATCACATTTTCTCCACTAGAAGGGCACCCTAGAGGGCACTTCATCATGTTTTCTTAATTTAAGGGCACCCTAGAGATCACTTTATCACATTTTCTCCACTAGAAGG
>CAKAKR010046548.1:644-45700 GCA_916700685.1 Adelosebastes latens | reverse complement strand
CCATCCGGGCCGGCAGCTTTGCCTGCTTTTACACATTTAAAAACTCTGCACACATCAGCCTCTGTCACCTGATGTGTTGTCCCACTGAGTGTGTGTGTGTATCCGCAGCGAGAATTTGTCCCTGTGCTGGTGGCTCCACGACATGCTCAAAGCACGCATAGAAAGTGTTCAGCTGGTCAGGGAATGAAGCGGTGGTGTTAGTGAGGCCACCTGGATTGGTTTTATACCCTGTTACGGCTTTCAGGCCCTGCCATAAGCGCCTCGAGTCCCCGTCGTTACAATGTTGTTCAAGTTTGTCCCGGTGTTGTTTTTTGGCTGACTTGATGGCCTTCCTAAGCTCGTACCTGGCTTCCTTATAACGCTCCTCATCCCCCGCTTTGAAGACGGCGGACCTTTCTTTTAGTCTCAAGTATAGAGATAGTCTCAAGTATAGAGATGACGAGGAGTTTGTTGTGCCGTAAACTGCACCAACAGCAAAAAAGATGGATTGAAAATGTTTAATATTCCGAGGGGATCACATGCCAAGTGTCTGGCGGCGGCGGCCATCAAGAGGGACTCTAACTCTAACTCGAACTTCGACCAGAGTGTCGGAGTAAACAAATCTCATACTAATATGTCGTGATAATGGTATCTGGTGGTCGGACTCTGCAGGAGTCTAGTATAGTCAACGAGAACTTACAAATAATGCTAAATCTACGTTGATTACAACGGTGGTGACGGTGGTTTTGCCCCCTGCACCCAGTGATGTTTGTATACAAGAAACTCGTCCATAGTGTCAGCGTTTTTTGGATAGGAAGCCCCTATTGGCAGAACAACATTGTTTGTCAGTGTCTTCTAAAATTGTTTCAAATAACTTATTCATATGACCATTTGCTAATCTGCTACGGTCATGATTTAGGCATAAAAACTACTACTACATTGCATTAGTTCAGGCTTCACGCACAAGATAAAGGTAGGTAAACATAGATATGGGTTGTTGAATCTGAGTAAATGCTGTCATTTTTTTCTCGTGAGCACAGTCTCACATGGCCCCAGTGTAAAGACACTGTGAGTCAAATTTGGACAAAAGTGGGCAAGACTTTGGGGTTGAAAAGTCATAATATTAGGGTTTTGGGCCAAATTGTAAAGCAGGAGATAATAATGAGATCTGTAATGAAATCTATATTGCAGAAACTCATATCTCAAGGCAATATAGTGGCCTCAGATAAAGATACAGATAATATATTGAAAGAGATTGTAACAAATGGAGACACAGTATATCCAAACTTAACAGACAGCGGCATGGACAAATAAATTACAATGGCAACGTGATCTGGGATTGTAAAACACCTACCACTAGAACAAGGGGACACAATAATGCGACATACAAGTTACTTATCAAAATGTTTTATATATAAACTTATACAGATGAAGATGTTATACCAACATATATATATATACAATAAAGATTATGTAAAACTGTCCACCTAGTCAACAACAACTCATTTATGGATTAGGGCTTCAACATCTGTGAAGATTAATGCTAAACAGTTGTGACAGGCATTTCAAGCAAAGCTGTAGGAACCACTGGCTGACAGGTCAAAGAGTATTTGCATGTATGTGTGTTTCACAGTGCGTGTGCTCTTGTATTCCTATCTTTGTAAGGACCAATTTAAATTTTAGGAGCGTGACGACAATTTTGGACTTCTTCAGAGGCTGTTGAAGGGTTGCGATTTGGTGGTTTTGGGATTATGTTTTATGTTGGAGTTATGCGCTAATGCATTATGTCAATGACAATTGTAAAAAAACAAACATGTGTGAAGGGGGTTCATCTGTTCGATATTCACATTGCTGTACACTAAGTCCTCCGCCGTGATCAGTATGTACGGCACACTGAGCACCTGCTGCATTATTAATGAGCAACGTGCGTACGTGTGCACACATGCATGAGTGTGTAACACACGCAGAAGATGAAAGCGAGATTCAGACACATGTCCTCCTCCAGTTTTTTTTTCTCTCCTCCCACCTCCTCCTTCTCCTTTATCCCAACTTCAGTAATGAGACGTTCAGGTGCGAAGGTCAGCTCGAGTCCCACTACTTCACCGCCACTTTGCTGTTTACCTCTCAGATTTGGTATGTCTCTCAATAATGTATGACGCAAATCGAGACTGGGGGATTTCAGCATCCATGTGGGAGCAGAAACAGGAGCTGTGGGATGTTTCAGTCAGAGAATTAAACAATGTGCCTGGGACACTGTTGTGTTCATGTTTCATTCATCACTATAACCAGGGGCGGACAGGAAGAGCATGGGATCAGGTGTGCATCTGTGTGCTCTGTATGTGTTTGGAGTTAGATGCATGTGCTTGGCGCCTCGGAGAAAGCCGGGTTTTATGTGCGCATGAATGAGCAGTGGCCGACAGGAGCTAAAGCCCTGAGAGGAACACTTCTGTGCATGTATGTGTTTTGCATGAGTGCATATTTGTGTGTGGATGCTGTTTGTTTAGCTTTACTGCACCTAAGAAACACACATGCATGCATGTTGTCTGAAGGCTTGTGTTGTGTGAGTCGCACTGCTAAATTCCTCAGATTATTCATTTTATGGAAAACGCAAGCCTCGATTCCTTTGTTTAATTAACCACTGAAGGATTCATCTACGACAAATCGCCAACTGTCAGTTCTTCACAAAATCCTCAGAGCAAAACTACAGCATCGGATTTAAAGTGATACCCATAATCTGTCTTTTGAGCCGAAAATACCCATACTACATTTAAAAAAAAACTGTTTCCCTGTAGTGAAGAGTCTTTGGAGGCTGGTGGTGTCAAAACAAATCCTTTTCCACTTCAGTTCAGAACATTTAACTGCGCTCTTTTATAATTTACCTCTGTTGTGTTCGTACTAGTTAATATCAAATGAAGAAGTGGCTGAATATTTGCATCAGTTGAGACAGCGCTTTGCACTTCATTTTCATTTGTGTTGCATGAGTGACTGCAGGGTATTGAATGTCAACATACGTAAATCTCATTATACACATGAAACCTTACGTGTTTTGGGGTCATCTACTAAATTCAAGTAAACTGCTTCAAACCCACAGGGTGAACGGAGCGAGTGTATCTGCAGCTGATAGGGGGACACCCGAAACTAAGATTGTATCTCAGACAGTTTAGCCTTGATGTGTGCATTCAAACGGGTTCTGTGATCGTCTCCTCTCTTCTTTGATCATTCCTATTCATTATGTGCAGTAAAGCAAGTAATTGATCTTAAAGGATCAGTTCATCAAATGAAGCCATTCAACACAACATATGAGCAAATGAGAGCAATGGAAGTGAATGGTAGTCCATTTGTAGTGCTCACAGAAATGGAAAATTTGTTGTTGTTTTTTTAAAGATTTTTTTAAAAATTGTTGTTTTATTTGATTGACATAGACACAGATGGACAAAACCTGCCAAATTCAAAAATAGATAAATAAATTACTCGATAAATAAATAAATATGCAACAAATATGTAACAAAAATATTCAAAATAAATGAAAGCAAAAATAAATGAAAGCAGTTAGAGAGCTATACTGGGGAGGTGTGTGGGAGATGGGTGGGGGGGGGAATTGTATGCAGTTTTGTTTTCTACTGTTATTATTTCTTCAAACCATGATTGCCCCTGACGCATTCAGATTTATAAATGTGTATGTGCACTAGATATGTGTGTTTATTATTTATATACATTTTATTCAATATGTATGTTTTTTACATGTTTTTTTATTATCTACTCATTTTTCTTTATTATTTCAACTATAACTTTGAATGTATCTTATATTTTTATATTTTCATTTACTCATTATAATATTTATTATATTTTGTATTTGTATTTTTATTATTGTGATGTAGTGAAAATATATTTGATACAAGGATCGGTTAATTATCAATAATATAGCATTACCACTTTTTTTCTATAATTATTCATTTTTAATGCCATATTATTTTTCTGGTTTCATTATTTGTTTTAAAAACAAAAAAGAAATGTTGATACATGTTGGAATTGAATTGTAAAATAAGTCTTTCGCTAATAAAAAGAAATCTTTAATTAAAAATAATTGTAGGCAATAATTAATTGATAAAATGTGAGATAAATTTCTATTTCTATTTTAATTTGCTTTATTTATTTACCTTTGTATTAATTCCCCTATCCATCGACTCCTCTATATAATTTACCCTTTTATTTATTTATTTTTATTAACTTTTAAATTTATTTATTTTTTGCATTTATTTTTTATTTTTTTATAAGTCTTCATTGGCGGCTCCATACAGCAGGTCGTTGGCCTGCTGCTGCTCCCCCCGCCGCTGCGCTGACTGGTACAGGTGTGCAGATCAACATGTATTTTTAATAATATTTTTGGTACATTTAATGGCATATTTATTTATTCATTAATTCATTAATTCATTAATTCATTCATTCATTCATTTTGGATTTTAGCATGTTCTGTCCAGCAGAATAGACAGACAGCATGAGGACAGAGCAAAGCCATAGCTACCAGTAAAGATCCAGAAGGTTCTCAAAGGATGTTGCCGAGTTACATGGTATACGCCTAACCCCACTATTCCGCAGGGGTACCTGAAAGATCAAACTCTTCAACAGCTCTGTGTCGTCTTTCTAACAGTGTCCCAGTTACTCTGGATAATCCACAGAACTCCCTGTGAGCGACTTCCACGGGAGCTATCACACAGCTCCTCTGAAAACTGTTGACAGGGTGTGTTGTGGATTATGCAAACTAACAGAAACATTGTTTCTGGAAAAAGATGTTGAATTTTATAAAATGTCGTTTCAAAACTGTGAAACTTTCATACAAATCCGTCGTATCGGGGTGGAAGCAGGAATCTCAAGAGATTAATACCTGAAAACCTGAGCAAATAAAACCATAATGATCAGCATGGCTAGATATCACAAGAGGTAAGAGAGAAGCAAAGTGAGATTATTTGTGTTCTGGTTGAACTAACACTTCAATATGTGTGTCTACCGCTCAACATGTTTCAACCTCATGGTGACATAACACAAAAGACAGAGTTGTTGTTGTGTAACAGTCCTGTGAAGTGACCTTCAGCTGAAGAAGATATAAAGAAATGTATCTTCCAGTTCAACTGATCCTCTTAAGTGGAGGTACATCTTTTAGAAATTACACATCGCCTGAAATACAGTGGAAACCGCTTATAATGATCACGTCTGTCCGGCTCAAATTTATCATTATAAGCGGATGATTATTATTACTTTGTTGTTCTTCTTTATTTCTCATGCAGATTACCATCTAATTGACATTTGAATATTTATTACATGAATACAAAGTAATGAAACGGACCGCTTTGCTATTTACTGGCTTGCTTCTTCTGCCTTTAACACTATAAGCGGACTACTTGATGACTATAAGCAAATTATTTAAACAGTGTTTGTATAGGATTGATTCTGTCTCATGCTTTTTGATCACTATAAGCGGTTGTTCACTGTACTTCAACACGACTAGTTCCAATCCATTTCTGTGAAGGATTTAATGTTTATTTTTGCATCAGTTCTAGTGTTCGACCAATACATCCACAGGACCCGTTTCCGTTCCAGTTGCTCACATTATCAATCAGATGCTCATTGGTCCTGACTACAGCGACATATCCACCCTGTGTTTCACTTTACCACCTTACAGAAACCCAACCGTCTGCTTACAAATACATTTTCTTGATGGAATGAGACAAAACCAGTGTCAGCTGAAATTGTGCTGTAACCGATGATTCGCTTGAGCAATCGTCTGTTATCTCCTACAGGGCCAGAGCAGCGCTGCCGGCTGTAACCTCGCAGCAAAAACACTTTTGTATTCTCAAGGCAGGAGATACAAAAGAACATGTTTTACTTTAATGGCTTATGCATTTTTAAACAACATCTCTTGTGCTAAGTGCAAGAGTCTCCGCCTTTATTTGTTTTTTCATATCTCGAGTCTCATCTGTGTCCTGCAGTCCAGTTCAGCGATTTCATATCGTTGGGAGGGGGAGGAGAGCGGAGAAACAATGTTTACATCATGCACCAAGGAGTGTATGCTTTATATATTCACAACATGCTACATGGAAATGTGCCGTGCTTGTGTTGTCTCCTTTTATCTTCTCAGTCACGTCTCTCTTAGTGTTCCTTGGTTCAGGATCATCAGTATATCACTCCATGTTGCTACTCAATTACTCAACTAATCGATAAGTCAATTGATTAGTCTCAACCCTGTCTCCTACAACTAAACTGCATTCTCAATTACGTTTCATGGGGAAACATATCTTCTCCACGATTACGGTCGCACAGTTTGAAACACGTGGTTAATGTTGTAGATTTAAACAAAACAAAACACAAAAATGCAACAAAACTACTTGGTTAGGTTTAGTAACAAAAACATCATGATTGAAATAAGTGAACGTTGACTTTTAGTTTCACACGGGACACGAACAGCAGTCTTCTAGGCTAAAGTCCGGTGTTTGTTGACCCATTCACCACCCCGACCTCCTCCCTACGCGGACATCCGTGGACTATCATTACAAACGTTCAGAAACAGATGTTATCCTTGACAAAATATGTTTCCCTCGAAACATAATTCACAATGCAGTTTCGTTGTAAAGAAACTTATTTTTTAAGAGACAGGGCTGAATATCTTGATGTTAATAAAGCCAGTACGAACCTGAAATGACCACAATTTTTAGCCATGCTGGCAACATGGCTCTAGTGATGGCAATGTCGGCAGAGCCAGATCTACGCACAGGCCTCTTTGCCACCAGGGGGCCCAGACAATAATGAAATTATTTTAAAATATATTAAAAAAATTATTTAATGTAGGCTACATTCAAAATATTTTTGGAATAACATATATTGGCTGTATGAAGACATCTGACTGATTTATATGTAAATTATTGATAGACGCTACAATTTACCGATGTTTCCTAAGCATCTCATATGCAGGCTACTGTCCAGTGACATTGCAGCCAAACCCCCAAAAAGAGCGCCAGTCGTTGATCCCAATTTTCGTAGTGGCCAACGGTGGTACTACAACTTCTGTGTCCGTCACGTGATGCCATTGGGCCCAAAAATACTTTTTCACATAGACTTACATTGAGAAAGAGACGTCTGTAACTCGGCAAACAATTTTTTTGTTGAATCAACTTCCCAGTCCGAACACTTGAATAGCCCTTATTTAAATCCTTAGGTCCTAAAAGTTGTAAAATGCACTAATAGCCGTAGGCAGAGTTATTTCCCTCCTCTGTTCATGTGAATGAGACGGGAGGCGGAGTTAGCAAGCCGTGATGACAGCGTGACGGCTGTGACCCCGTGACCGAGCCATGTGACCAAGCAGATGCTCCATGGGCCCAATGGATGCAGAAGATTACCAGAAGATCCGCGTACTTTTCCAGTCGGAAGTTGAGCCATTTTGGCATCATGCGCCACTGAGCAACTTTCATAGGAATGAACGGGGCCCCGCCTCCAACGCTGGATCCAGATCTCTTAATACATCCATGCATTGCAGCCTGTAACAACAACACATGGCTACTGTTTAAAAATCAAAGAATGCATGTATTAATCAGAGCACTCACACAAGAACGTAGAACTAGCAGAGCGCTAAATATTCTTTGAATTTAATTCTGCTGTCAAAATCAGCAGAGGGAGGTGCGTAGAAACAGCTGTTGCAGCATGTTGTGAGCTACAGCCGGCAGGCAGCTGCTAACTAGCAGGAGTTGTGTATTCCTGTTTCCACAGTAGCGTAAGATGGCTCTGCATTACCATATTCAACTGTAGCTAGTGCTACAGTGGTTTTTGCTCACGGCTACAGTATATTGTAAATCCACAGATACTTTTTGTGGTGACTATATTGTTTGTTTGCTCGTGCTTGTTGTCATACACTTCTTGCTTGTGCTGTTATACAACACTATTCAGTTAGTAATGTACATTTCAGTTATGAAGCATATTAGTCCGGGATCATTGAATCTTGTTTTTTTGTAGTCGTGTTATTTGTTATAGTTTGTTGCGTCAAAATTCATTAGCACCTGCTTTAAACAACAAATATCAAAATGTGCATTTAGGGGGGCCCGAAAAATACAGTTTGTGTGTATGTAATCTATCCATTTAATTCGGCTCTGAATGTCGGTCCTCCACACTGTTTTTCCATGAAATTCTGCACACACATTCATGGTCCCAGACAATGAATCCTACTGACTTTGGTGATTCTCTTACTTTTCCTCAGGCGCCACCATTAAGTCCACATTTGTGGTTTTGAGTGAAATACATAGACAACTCTCGGAAGAATTGCAATGAAGTTTGGCAATGCATGTCCCCCTCAGGATGAATTGTAATAACTTTGGTGACCCCTGACTTTTCATCTAGCCTCATCATCTTTTTTCTAATACTTTAGTTCATGACCACCTGACCTGCAAAACATCATAATGATATTCCCATCAGGCTCAACTGTACTATATGTTTAGTGTTAATTAGCACAATTTAGCATTCTAACACACCAAACTAAGATGCTGAATATGGTAAACATTATAACCCCAACATGTTAGCATGCTGACATGACCATTTAGCTCAAATTCACTGCTGTAACAAAGTACAGCCTCACAGTAGCATGGCTGTAGAGACTCCTAATTAGTCCTGTTTATCTGTGACACACTCATGCAATTTTCGAAATCATTGTTAATGCTATTTCTAATCTTCTGCCTCACTGGTGTATGTGAATGTGTGCAAAAATTGATTTTATTATAAAATCACTTTTCAATATAATGCAATTATCACCGTCTCCTCAAAATGAAATATAGTCTTTTAGTCTGTCTTTCTCTTTTCGCCTCTTCGAACCTTATCTTGCCCTGTCCTCACCCTGTCTCTCCAAACAGCTTTTTCTCAAGGATGTCACAAGATCTGTGCGCTCACCGGTGTAGCGATTAAAATATTAAGCATGCTGCAGCATATTGGCATAATGCTCGGGAAATGAATAGTGGACAGAAATCACCAACTGCCTTCAGGCTTTATGGTAAGCATCATGACCTTTCACTCGTTCAGCTGAACCGGGGGATTTTTTTTACCTTGAAACAATAACAGAGATGTGCTATGCGAGCACCTCTCGAAGGTCAGCTGAGGCACAAATTCGCTGCAGGCAATGTGCTGAAAATGTCCTCAGACGATCAGCACACTGGTTTTAGTTAGAAATGGCTCTTTTTGAAATGAGACAGCAAGGACACTTGGGGAAACAAAATGAAGATGCTGATGAGGTGAGTCAGTGTCTGTACATGATAGAAATACAAAAGGACGTACTCAGTTTAATGAATGTTATGTTACTAATTATATGACGCTGCATAACTTACAGACAGTAAGGAGAGCGCGATGGATACTTTTTCTTTTTACTGCAAAACCAAATTTACCTATGGGTACAAATAAAGTAACCTGAAAAAGAACCTGAGTGCTCCTGATGTACAGCCAGACTAAATGCTGTCCTTAATTCCCCCCAGTCCAAAAAGTACAAAAGCCTTTAGTGTCGTGGCTACATGATTAAAGACGTTTGTATGATTGTTGAAGTACTTAAGTGAGGCAATGTGAAGCCGTGTGGCTCAAGTTTTGGGGGAATTAATTTCCTTTCTCATGAAAAGTTGTTTCAGACTGACCTCAGAGTCTGACCTCATCAGACTTATTCAGCGCTGGCAATTAGGTGGTTAGTTCAACTCTCATTTTTCCTGAGTTGTGACTGGGTCTGACCTATTCTTCTTTACTTGGTCGTGTCGTACCAACGTGTTGGTGAACGGAAGTTTATAATCAAGAGAGATGTTTATCTGAGTAAAGGTGGAAATTATGAATCATTTTGCTGATTGTTTCATCCAGTTGACTACTTCTTTCTAAATAGCAGTTGCACCACTGTTCCAACTGTGACACTACATGAATGCTATTTCCTGCATTTACATACATTTTTATATCACTCCAACTCTTTACACTTTATGATGAAATTGGTTATTGTGCTTTCCTCAAAAATGGCTGTCTAAAATGATTTGAATTTCTAATAAATGGTTATATTATTCAACCCTGTACTACGCCAACGCTTGTATAGTAATAGACCTGCCTGTCCACCAGAGGATAGCGTGTTGGAGTCACATTTTGTGGTATGTAGTTTTAGGATTAGGCAACAAAGCCACTTAGTTATAGGTTTAGGAAAAACATCATGGTTGGGCTTAAAATAAGTACGGAAACTAAGTAAAATACGTACGGAAATAACGCAACATAAGTACAGAAACCACGTCACAAACGTACTAAAACACTCACAAACGTCACTAACGTAACTTATAAAACAAAACGCAGATGTCGACCACCGGTCTCCTGGTTGGAAGTCCTGTGTTCGTTGGACCCATCCACCCCCTCTCCTGCCTGCCGTAAGCGGTCTTTCTCACTTTTTTTACTCTGCGTCACTACCTCTGAGCGTAGCATATTTACACAGATGCATTTACATTGCAGTCAGTACAGACTACATGGCGTACAAATGACACGCCTAAAGCAAGAACGGTGTTCTTATTGCACGCTTTTGCCTTGCGCATTATCGTGTCATTCACACGCCTTTTTCGTGCGACCGGGCTGTATTATTAATGCACTTAACTCCAGATGTGGTTGAACTGATAGTGGCCTCACACTTCGTGATTGATACTGTTGTTTTTTGTATTTTTACTGAAAAAGTAGTATTTACTTGTACGTCATGATAACATCACACTGTGATGTTCAGCACTGCCTCTGACTGTCTTCAGTGCAGAAGTACTTATCACCTCATAAATGGAGTGTATAACAACTTTTTAGGGCTTAAACATCTCATCTTATTGGGTGATTTTAAAACTTTTATCTTACTTTTGGAAAGATTTGGAGAGATATTTATGATTTGTGTTTCCATGGAAGTGGGACTGAACTTTGTTTCCTGCACTGTGGCTTCACTCTGTACGTTTTTCCCCTCGCTGTACTCAGGTCTCTCTCTCAAAAGAGATCTTAATCTCAATAAGACTACTTGATTCAATAAAGGTTATATTTTGTTATCTCTCTTCCGACATAAAGCACAATGTGCACATGCTGTTGTAGAAGAAGGGTCATGATATCAACCATAAGACTAAGCGCACACTTTGCCTCCAAAAATAGAAATATTATCCTGATTGTATCTTGTCCCGGTCTTTTGTCTGTCACATTGTAGAATTGAATGTAGGAAGGAAGCTGTATATAATATATGATGCTCAATCTCACTGGCAAGTAAAACGCCTTACCCTCCTCACATAAAACAAGGAATATGCATACAAATATATTCTATATTGATATTGATTAGAAGTGTAGTTTTAGGTTTGAATCAGGCAGAAAACAATTGCAAGTCCTCACAAGTATAGGAACATATCCTTAGCTGTCCCCTAAGGACAAAAAAATCAATCCAATTATCCGGCTCATAAACACATCCTCAAAGGTTTACTGCTGCTTCATGGGATTTTTCTTCTCAGAGCATTTTATTTAAGTTCCTCTGATATATATTTGATGATTTCATTCTTAGTTTAATCAATAATTAAACTAAAGTTCACGGCTCGCACATATACTTTTCAATATGAATTATAAAAAGGTAACAGTCATAAATATATGATTGAAGTATGTGAACATGTAGAGCAAATGTTAGTGAGTTTTTCATCACGTTAACACAGATCTATGTACATTTGTATTTATCAGCCGTCCTCGACAAGTTGAACAAGTGCGCGAGTTTCTTTGTGGTTATACTCTGTTGATGAAATCATCGTGTAATCAAATCAATCAAGTAATCAGATCTAAAAATTCCCCCAATTGATGGAGCACAAGGTTGAATAAGAAACCACAGAACCTCCACAGAACACACAATCTGATTAAGTCCCGCCCAAACACAATTTGTCCGCTGTTAATGAAAATGAATGTAACCTGCCACCACACACTGTTTCAACAGCATGCAGAGCGCCACAGTTTGTCCAATCAGGTTTACCTCAATGTAAACACGCATGCCTGCTGTCAGCGCAGCGTCAATATCGCCTTATTTTCCATTTTTCTATTTTAGACTCTTGAGGCTCTATAGAGCAGCTTACGAACAGAGACAGACACTGGGGAGGAGGTCTTGCTCAGGATTATGTGACTACTGATCCTGAAAAAAATGGGAAGCATGTCGTTGTAGGGATGTATGTTAGATTTTAGTTGTAGGATTATACTTTTAGACACCTAAATACCTTTAAAAAAATGTTGTCATGGCTCTGACAGCTGAACCAGACGGTTACATGTCCGTCACCGAGGGCATCAATGTGTCAACAGCTGTAATAAGATTCATCCCAAAAGATGAAATGCAGTCAGCCAAGATGAGACATGTTTGTGTGTGTGTGAGAGTCACTGACTCGTATTTGACGTACTTGTCATGATGTTGATGACACACTTGCCAATCACAGGTAATGACACCACGGGAAGAAGTCAGTCAGCGAGCGTCCCGGGTCTCGACTGTCACCGATTTTACTGACACTGCTGAGCTCTGAAGGGACCCCTTGACGTGAGGAATTACCTCTCTGAGTTGTGAACCTGAAACATAAGACGAGAGCACAGGCCGATAATTCCCACTTTATATTCGCAGTCAAAAAGAGAACAAAATCTGTTTTTCCCCCTTGCTCTCATTGTACAGCTCTTTATACAACTCACGGTGAAACAACATTTACAATACTTATCAGTGTGCAAAAGGTGCTGAGCTGCAGGCTTATGTTATGCATTTTTGCATACACAGTTCTGTAGTGGGCTTTACCACAGATAAGCATGCAAAGGATTGTTATAAAAGGTGCAGTGAGTCCAGTATTCATTTTTTTATTGGAGCAGTTACTTGTGTGATTGTAAAGTTTTCCATTCTCGCACAGCACATATGCAGTTTACACAGACAATAGTGGCAGATTTACCTTGAATTTCGTAGTCATTTTTAAAACATTTAATCCTTGACTTCAGACGGAGCCAAGCAAAAGCAGGAAACTGTGATTAACTGTGCCAGCTAAAATGACAACTGTAACTGGCAGATATTATCACCTGTAGCGAGCTTGTTAATTAAGCTATCGTTAGCTTCATGAGGTTGCTTTAAAACAGTCTCCGGCTGACTTGTTAATGTTTCCCCAGTTCGTTTTGAAACCGTTATTCATGGTAAAAGACTGAGGCTAATGCTACAAAAGTATGTTCTATAGGTAATTTGTCCTAATATTTATAATAGGGCTGTCAAAGTTAACGCAATAATAATGCAAATTTTTTTAACGCCACTAATTTCTTTAACGCATTAACGCACCTTGCAATTTTTTAGGTTGTAGTGGGCTCAGTTTTAAAGCTAGCTGAAGATACTGGCATGATATGAGACTAGAAAACCTAAGGAATCCATTGGTACCGACCATGTCATACTAGCTTGTTGGGAAGAATGCTAAATAACGCTCCAAACTTGCGCTAAATTTTGATTAGAAGTGTTTTTGTTTAGTTAATTGATTTCCAATAATAAATACATACATACATTTGCTTGAAGCAATCATATTTGTCCACTCCCATGTTGATAAGGATATTAAATACTTGACAAATCTCCCTTTAAGGTACATTTTGAACAGATAAAAACAAGCGATTAATTTGTGATTATTTGCGATTAACTATGGACAATCGTGCGATTAATCGCAATTAAATATTTTAATAGATTGACAACCCTAATTTATAAGTATGATCAGACAAAATGTAAGATCAGACTGTTATCTCATTCCAACATAATCGTGTTTGGCCCCTCCCTTACATCCTTTTTTGTGACAAGTTTGACTGGAGTTGCTGGAGTTGTAAACGTCCTCAAATCCAGAGCACATTTTGCGCTTTTGGTTTTGGAATGGCTAAAAAAACGCAACCCTCCAAACTCTTCAAATGGCGAGTATCGCTCATTCTTCCGCCTCATGCACTTCACCACTTCAGCATATCTAGAAACACAAAGCTCGACAGGCCTGCCGTGCCCAGTTATGGCTGCTAAGCTATGATTGGAAAATCTGTTTTCAGAGGACACAACGGTCAACTGTTCAACTTGAGTGATGTTTGTTGATGTTTCACACTTCATTCATATAAGGTCACCAGCTGCAGATTGTGATGGGACAAATAAAACATACCCCACTCTTCTTTTCTCGATAGTGTTAAGCTGCTTTTTTTTCTATATGCAGTCTGAACCTTCCTCTCTTCTTATAGCTGTGCAATAGCTTTAACCAAATAGCTTTTAAAATTCCAGCTTTTTATTTAGTTCAAAAGGTCACCCTCGGAAGAGAGAAAATCAAACGACCAACTTTTGTAGAATATTGATTCGTCATGGGAATGATATTCGGAGGAGCAATTTTATCCGCCTGTTTCCCCTCTGTGGTAAATTAGAGCGTGGCAAGTCTTATCAAGTGCATTTCAGGACACTGGACACGCATTGTGAATACTGATGAGATAGAAAGAGAGAGAGGGAGAGAGAGAGAGAGGTGCAACGCCTCCACCCCCAAAACTGAAGTCAGTTAAAGGGTAAATCCACCCAATATAGGAAATCATTCCTAACCAAATAGTCAGTGCTTGCTCAGTCTGGTCTGTTAATGCCCAAGATATATCTGTATGCATCACAGATGTCCGTCAGTTATTATAATATTTCTGTATCCCTGCCTGTGCATGTGTTGGCTCAACCAAATTTGATTATATAATTAGATAACGATGCATTTTTAATTTCTGCTTATTTACATCTGTAAATATGTTCATTAGAATAGCCAGCATATTTGCACGCCATGCATATATACTCTCGTGCATGGCTGTAAAAGTGCAAATCTATGAGCTGCAAACATCTGGAAATCAGTCCGTGGGCAATAAGCAAAGGCTCATTCTTACCCGTTAGCAGCCAATCTATACACAAAAATGTATGACAAGATATCGGAGTTTCACTCTATAGAGCAGTAACCTTTCCTGGTAAAACCTCTTGGATGGATGGAAGTGGTTGTGAAAGACAGCAGATTCAATTCACAGAATTACACTGCGATTGTTGTAGTAGTGAAGTTGTAATAGTGTGAAGTTGTACCTTGAATATGTGCTGTAGGTTCACACGGTTGCATAATTCAAGTCTTGCAAACTATTCTCTGCTCATCCTAATTGCACAAACCTGCTTCTTTGGAACAATTACCTTGCAGTTCAATAGAGCCAGATGGCAAAGAACCACTCCTCTGGAAAAGCATTTAGCGTGAGAAAGATATATTTTTTTTTACCCCTAACAACAGCTCAGCTGCCATATTGTCTTGTTATAAACACACATGAGCATATGGTACATGCAGCTTTTTTCCTCAAGGGCATTTTAACATAAAAGCCACTCTACCTCTCCTGCTGATAATTACCATGACGTGCTGCGCCGCAGTAACTTCGACACAAGACCCAGGAATGGAAACAGTTTTCATCAAATCCATGGTGTGAGCAGATCACTCGACCCCCTTTACAGCCACTAGATATTAGACCTTGTAGCAAAAAGGTCACCGAAGCTCCCTGAGGACATACATTTTAATGCTCTTTTACGTTTTATTAAGTAATAATATCCTTGGCTTCACCTCAGCATCAGATAGATATGGGATGAACACAAGGGCACACATTGTATAGTAGCTGCCACACCCGTACTCTGTGCTTTATAGCTTTCATTTGCTGCAGGGCTTTGTGAGTAATGTTCTTAAACATATTTACCAATAGCTCCATTAGGGTCGTCTATTAAAAGAAGTCACTCTGCTCTGCTTTGGATTTCATAAAAAAATAAAAAATGCGATCAAAATAAAAGTAAAATAATGCTGAATTTTGTGCCCACAAGTAATTTTGTCACAAATATTTTTTAACGCCAAAAGACAGGACGCATTAAGATTTGCTTTCTAACCACAGATGGCCATCTCTCTCACCAACTGGGGACTAATTGTATTCCCTCAAGTACAAGTCTTGTCACTGCATTAGCTGCTTAAGCTTGTCCCCCCCCCCCCTCCCCACTGCTGGCTGTCTAGTCACAGATGGTCAGTGCAAGTGTACAGGAGGATTATGTGAACAACACGAAGCAGAGAACAGACTAAGAATTAAAAATTAAACTTCAATCCAAACTCAGAAACAGTCACAGTAGCTGTTAAAAAAGGATAAATGTCACTTTTGATGAAATGTCCTGTGTGTGCGTGACACTCAAGCTTATTCTTTAATGAAAACAAGGCCATTTTCAGGTTGAAACTCCTGAACTGGGCAGAGTCAGTAACAAATAATATATTGTATGTGCCCAACGGGAATTATGTCAGTTATTATCAGTTTTCCTGCCAGAGCGCCAGGGAGTGGACGACAGATACAGTGATTGCTGTTGTCTGATTGAGTCCCCATAGGGACTTGCTGGGTAAATAATGCAGAGCTAATTGATTGGTCCTACTCAGAGCTTCAAGTGGGAAAAAAATAAGTCCCAGTAATCCCCTTATTATTACATGTTGCTGTGTGTATCGGCCGGTATCAGCAAATCTCTCCTTCTACTTATTCCTATTTATTTATTATTTCTTTAAGCATGTGTTAGCATAATCAGCTGTGATTTTATTGCTATATTATTATACTTGGGCTATGCATCTTCTATAGTAGGCCTATAATACTTCAATAATATTCCAACTGAAACATTATAGAGTTTAGGTGGTGTGTTTGTATATTTACCCATAGTGTTAATACTTAAAGTGCTATTTGTAGCATATAGCATCGCTCTATAATATATATATATATATATATATATATATATTATAGGATGTCTATAGGCAGGTATGAATGAAGAGCTGAGGTGTGTGAGCTACTCATTCAGGTTTTAGGAGCAGTGTCCCAGTCAGGATGCTCCTACATATTATTCAGCGGGATAAAGAGACACATTCTGAATTTATACAGTGAATAAAAGATACCAGGAGATATCGGGTTTGGGGGTCCTCAATTATTTAACATAATTTTGGATCATTGTTATGATTATAGATAACTCCCAAAAAGCTTAAAGACAAAACTTGCTATAGTTAAATAGTTATTTCATTATTTACACTAGGGCTGTCAACGACTAAAGAAATTCTTAGTCAACCAACAATCAGTTGTTCTGAAAATCCTCCCTTTTTTTAAGGTCTCAAGGTTGGCAAGTATGTGTTTACCAGAGATGTGCTCATAAGTTTCTTGGAAATAAGTCATTCAGCATGAAAAAGCATAAAAAATGACTAACTGACTCAAGAAATCTTAGTTGACTAAGACCAAAACGACTAGAGATTAGTTGACTAAGAGGGGGCAGCCCTGATTTACACATATCACAGCCTTCGTCTGAACATTTAACTCTTCTAAAAAATGTTTGCCTTGTAAAATCATATTCTGTAAATCAAAAGAGCAGATTCAGAAAACTTTTAAACTAAGTTTCATTAATTATATTTGTTCACAAATTAAAAAAAACAACAGTTCACTAATATTTTACAAAAAGGACGTGAACATTGTAGCCTACCGATAAATTACAGCACCCTCGTTCTCACCCCCCGTGTCGTGCGTCTGCTCGTCCAGATGCTCTCCGCATTGTTTTTGTATTCATATGGCTTATGAGGCACAGCGCAAGTACGCTGGCGCTGCGCCATATGGAACATAACACCCTGCCATTACGAATCAACCAGAGAACCTGATATGGAGAGGGAAGAAAAGAGTACCGGCAACTTGTGAGAAGTGCAGGAAAAGGCACGATACACCAAAGAGTAAAATGTAGAAGTGTCTGTACTGTGTACTGGTGAGTACCGGCCCACTTCAGGCACTGGAGCAACTCCTAATTGATTGGGATGCTGGAGCCAGTGTAATAAAATAGAGAGACTAAAGGCTCAAAAGGAGTGCACGCTCATGTTCTTCTTTAATGTCTTTTTATTGTAGTACAAAGGAGCAATAGTATATCAAGCATTAAGTTTTTCCTTTTTCACACCAGCCTGATGTTCCATAACTTCATAGCTCACACCAACCTGCTGGCCAAATGAATACAAGTGGCTGGCTTTGCAGTGTCACTATTAACCTGATAAGCGAATAATCTGCTTTGTCAAGTAAGACTAGGATGGAAAAGGTCAGTACCCATGGTACAAATGACTCACTTTCCTGCCTTACCAATTTGTCCCCAAACCATGCAGTGATTAACCTCACCCAGAGGCTGTAAATCTGCCTGGCAGCAGTTGAATAAGAAAGACGGTTCGGGGCACAGATGCAGTTTCTGCACAACTTGCGTCCTGGCTAGCGCTGCGTCATTTTCCCAGAAGACAGGCTGCATTGTGGCCAGTCTGGGACGTGTGTACTCAACATTTGTGTGTTTGCCAGATTGGAGAGCTTGTTTGTTCAGCTGCTGTTTTTTTTCTTGAAACTGGCGAATGTGCAAGACAGCATTTTATTGGTCATTATTCTGCTGCACTGATAGCAAATCTGTTCAGAGTTTCCAGTTTGGCAGTCAAACGCTTGTAGTCATGACAAGTTTTGTGTCCAAAAATCCTGAGAAATAACTGTTTGACCCAGATACCACTTTGCTGGTTGTTTTCTTTACTTTCATCAGATATAAACTACGTGATTCTCAAACAGGGGTACTTGTACCACAGGGGGGTATTTCTGCAGTTTTGCTAGGGGGTACATGGAAAGACTGATTAGCCCAGCTAATTCGATAATAGAATTTACATATTGAGTCAGCTATCACACCTGGAATATGTTGCATTTACTGTAGAGAGTTTGTGAAAAGTAGTTAGTAAGTGAGGAGAGAATTGCAAGTTAATGAATAAATGGTTGAAATAGCTGCCTCACGCCCGGACCACACTGCCTGCATGCGTGACAGCTACCTACATGGATTTTGCCTTTCATAATGGCCATTTCTTTTCATTATAAATGGCATTTATTTTTATTTTAGACAGAAAAGGGTTAAGAAATGTGTGCTCATTTGTAAATAATAGTATTTATCCACAATTAAATGCCAGTACTCTATTAATTTATGGAGCTGTGCAAGTCACTGTATTTTCCACAACACTGTCCTGCAAATATTTCAGAATAAAAGCCTTGTGTGAACAAATGAAATATATTCTGTCAAAAGAAAAATGTTAGAGGGCTTTTATTTTGAAATTCAAAGAGGAAGTGTTAAGTTAAAAACATATTTTTTTAAACTTTTTTCATGTCTGTGACATATTCTACAGATACAGACATTTAAACCAGTGTTGCTGGTATGATGTCAATATACATATACATATATATGTAAAAAGTTCATTTTCACTGTCTATTTTTGCTGTGAACCGCACAGCACGTAGAAAAAAAATTAGGCGAGACCTCGAATCTCTAGAAGAGACATAACTGAAATGCAGTGGAACTGCGCCTGAGCCGCACTGCTCATGTGGCCTGTATGGCTGCTCTAACCTGTTAACATGGACGCCGAAATAAAAAGCACAAGGTTCCGCGACGCACACGTGCTGCTCACGCAGGCAGTGTGACCCGGGCATAACAGTAAATGACGAATGGTTGAAAAAAGTGTTACCTTGTTCTGACAAACATCTGGCAAATTCAGATCTTCTACCACAAGTTGAACACCCAGGATGTTACGTAACCTTTGGTGTATACCACACAGTTGATGTCTGCAGGATTCAGCCCTGCCTGCCCCAGCGCCTCAGTATGACAGCACGGTGGTGCCTGGCAGTGTCACTCGGTCGGCCTGAACCCTGATGAGTAAAATAACATGTTGTCAACTTCACATGCAAGATTGTTAGACTTTGACATATCGCCGGTGAAGTGAAGGTGACACAATCTGACTTGCTGACTTGATCGCAGTCCTAGGACCACATGGTTGGACCCTAGTTTTCGCGAAGCCTACTGTCTTCAGTGTAAGTGCTTGTTTAATACTTATTGTGTTACCATTTTAATTAAGATTAAATAATCAAAATACTTAAATTGTGCCGACTGCCTGTTTACACAATACACAATATGTGTTATCAGCTAGTTAAATGTCAATAACATGTTTTTTATATTCAGTTTTAGTTTCATCTCTCTTCTTTCTCTCTCTCTCTCTTTCTCTTTCTCTCTCAGGAGTCGTTGAGACCTTTCAGTTCTGTCGTCCTCCACTGTACAAACAGGGAGGCAGTTTGCAAAGGTTAAGTTATGTAATGTTACTTAATTTAACACAAATCATGATATTTTCTTTCCTAAACCTAACCAAATAGTTGCCTAAACCTAAATTGTTTCCGTGGTGGTTTAAGAGGTCGTGGTCATTTCATGTACGCTATTTCTAACTAGGGTCCTAGAAATATGGTCCTGAAACTGCAGCCTCCTCTATCGCAGGAACATGATATTAGGTCTGCCATGGCAGCTAAAAAAAAAACATTTTTAGGAAAGAGAAAAGTAATGTATAATAATGCAATAAAGTGTTTTTTCCCATAACCACTTAATGCTCAGAAATGTCAACCAAAATCAATAAATATTTCTGATCTTTAAATAATGTCTATACTGTTTGAAGGCTATTAGACGGAGGGAGATTTGTGTAGTCAAAGTTTATGCAGGTTCATATTCCAATCAGAAACCTCATAACCCAATATCACTGACGAGCACACTTTGAACCGGAGATAGTAACGTCCTCCAACAGACAATATTACAAATGATCAAGACAAGATGACAGTTACACAAATATACACTCTAATAATATCATTTTCCAAGGTGTCATATAAAAAGACAAGAGAGGTGGTCCCTATTTTTATTTCTTGCGCTATTTATAATTGCACCTTCTTTTTGTAGGTTGTATTACTTAATTACCAAGACATTTTTTTCCTGGCAGAAAAGGGCTTCCACAGTTCAACTGTAACATTTATCCACTATTAAATCCACTGTTATATCATTAATAGTTAAATAACGCCCAGTTTAAAAATGACGCGTGGTGTCCATGAAGGGGTTCATCTGACAGGGCTGTGGGGATACCTCAGACCAAAAAAGGTTGGAAACCACTGACCTGTATAATTTCACATTTTTCTATGTGAATTTTGAATGAAAAGTTTTTTCCTGCCGTCAAACCGAACAGGGTCACTGCAGGTCAAAACATACATGTTAGTTGTTGCGCTTCACTTCCTTGAAGAAGCACTTAGTTGCAGCCTCCTCACTTTGGAGAGTCACACAAGCTGCCGCCATCTCATCTCAGCTCTTCTGGGAATTGCTTCCTAGCATCTGGGTATAATAAAAGTTTAAATTATTGATCAAATTTAGTGTGCATGAAACATCCACCTCTCAATCAGCTGTCACAGCACTGTGCTGAATCAGTCTGTGTACTCAGCTAATCAGATTAATTTGTGTTGGAAGCAATTTAATTTGATAGGATACACCTGAACAAAGCTCGGAAATACTGATCGGGGTAGAGAATATTAAAGCCAATTGAATTTACCAGCATGCTGTGGGTTGATAAGTCTGAGGGAGTCTGGAAGTTGGAGTCAGAAGTTTGAAAAACAAGCAGCAGGGTAGTATTTCCAGTATTTAAATGCTTCTCATTTGCAGATGTTTGTGTGCATGTCTCATAGTTGCTGAATATTATTACACTCTTAGCCTTCCAATTGAAACAATGATTAGCTGACATCTTATGTGTCACAGACAAAAACATCCTAGTTGTGAGGATGATGTAAATCATCAAGGAGAGGAGCTGAGACTTCTTCGTGTCCCAGAAAAGATGTAAATTTTCTGAAAATATGCAAATTTTCTGGGACACGAACAAGTCTTCATTCTCGAGCCTCTCTTTGAAGATTACTAAATTATCCCACACGGTATTTACTAGATGTGTTACTTAGGTAATCCACAGAGGAGAGATGATTTAATATGATGAAGAACAGTGTGAGCAATGCAAAGGTCTTTTGGGAAATCAAAGATTTTAGTTTTAGTGGCCGAGTGCTGGAGGTGCATTTCTTTCTTACGTATCAAAGACAGGAAAATGATTGCTGTCAGTCACCGAAGGTCTCGCCTGAATCAGGACTTGAAGCAGAGCGGTGTGTGGGAGAGTGACAGAAAAGAGTGCGATTTTATTTGAATGAAAGATGAATAACATGAGTTTACAGCTTTGCAAAGAGACAAAAGGAGACGAAGATGCCTCTTTTCTGTAAGTTTGTCACCGAAAAAGCAAAAATGATAACTCATTCCTTAATCTTTGCACCACCGAACCCTGTAATAATATGGCTCTCAGGCCACTTAACCTAAAATATTCAGGTCATCTTTTTTATCTAGTGGTAGACCGATGAAGTCACACATTTATACAGGAACGTCTTCGCCAAGCAGTGCTTTTCACTTATTAAAAGATCAATCAAATACTTATGAGACAAGCGTGCTTTTCACAAGAGAGATGAACATGCTCATAAATTTTCAGTCATGTAGCAGTTTGGCTCAGACAGGCCATAAATGATTCTGTCTGCTTCGCTAACTCTTTACTGAAATCACTAAAGAAAGGATTCCTTGCATTCAAAGCAAAGAAAAAGCCCCGTGAAGACAATTACACATTGAAAGCAGCAGCCGCCACTCCTGAGGTGCATATCTGCTAATGTGCACTGAGTGATTTTGTATGGTGGGATTGTTATTCAGAGGGTTTGAAAAAAAGTCTTGGTGGGAAAACCCAATTAGGGTGGCAAGAAGGGGCATGTAATAAGATTCTGTCACTCTGTAATGGAGTGACAGGGCTTGTAATAAGGCAGGCACATGTTGAGCTCTCACTCTGAGCAGATTTCAATCAGGGTCGTCCTGGGGAGCATGACCTGCCTCGAAAAGAGGATACAACACCCTCCCCTGCTGGTTAGATGATTGTGAAAGAACACACGGTAACTTTTTAAGACATATGATACATTGTACCGTTTCTACAGTCCACAATGAATGTATAAGAATTAACTGAGAAGGCTTAAAGGTCCCCTATTTTGAAAAAAGTGACATTTTCACGTCTTTTATATTATAAAGCAGGTTTAAGTGCTTTATAAATACTGTTTAAACTATCAAAACACTCACTATACGGAGAAACCCACACAGCGCGTATTCAGAAACTGTGCGTTTGAAACAAGCCGTTAGGATTTCTGTCCATTTGTGATGTCACAAATATACAATTATATAGACCATTACACGGTTTTAAACGTAAACATTCTAAATGTGTCCCAGTTTATTTCCTGGTTGCAGTGTATGTAAATAACATCAGCTGACAGGAAGTAAACATGGACCCAAGCTGTTGCCGAGCAACGCAATTCCGTTGCAATTCCGTTGAAATGCACTAAAACGGAGCGTTTCAGACAGAGCATGAATACAGGTATGTTCAGGCTGACAGTACGAGGAAAATAATGTTTTTTTTTTAACATTACAGCATGTAAACATGTTCTAGTAGAAACACGAAATACGTTTACCTAAATATGTATGAACCTGAAAATGAGCACGATATGGGACCTTTAAACATTTCATAAAATATCCATTATCAACTAATATTCGACTAATCTAATGCTGTAATGATTAATTCTTAATTTAGTCAGTAGCCCAAAATAAATTAAGAAATAGATACATACATAAATTTAGAATTTCTGTTTTGACAGCCCATTAATGATTGAAGGTTTTGAGAGATAAACTCTTAGTAAATAAATTATAAATAAACTAAACTTTATCTTTGATAGTTGCTTATTTAGTCATGAATATTCAACCCTGCATTAAAGGAACTGTTTTTAACATTTCGGGGCATCTATTGGAAGAAATGGAATATAGTATTAATAATTATGTTTTCTTTAGTGTATAATCACCTGAAAATATAAATCGTTGTGTTTTTGTTACCTTAGAATGAGCCGTTTATATCTACATAGGGAACGGTCCTCTTCATGGAGCTGGCCGCCATGTTTCTACAGTAGCCCAGAACGGAAAAAAACCAAACACTTGATCTAGATAGGGTCATTAACGTTTTTGCATCGGCCACCGCAATTCTCCTACACGCTTGGCACACAGGAGAAGTTTCAGCTGGTTGCAATCTACAACCTCACCACTAGATGTCGCCAAATCCCACACACTGCACTTTTAATGATATTGTTAAAGTGATAGATTTTCACTACAAAACTATCATGACCAAAAGAATTCACGTTAACGATATTACCGCGATATCTATAGAAATTTTGAAGAAAAAATTGTGCCATCAGAGTTTATTTATTGTGCGTTTTAGTGTCTTTTTGAGCAAATGAATTACACTCAAAATAGGGAGGTGGAGAGAGAGTCTGTAACCATAACTGTAATTATTGCGACACCCCTAGTATAAAGTGAGACTGGTGCTGAAATGACTTAATCCTTCTCTCAGAGAAACAAACTGCATTCTTTTATCCAGCTTTATCTCTTATTTTGAAAAGATTATATTCTGCAAATAACTTTACATCATAATGCTGCTGACAATATAAGTGAGCAGTGAAAAAAGGCCTCTGAGATTGCATTCCTTTTAGTGTAAGCGGTGAGGTTGAAAAAGCTGAGAAAATGGATCTTGAAATAACCATTTTTCAAGTGAAGAACGCTTTCTTTTTATCAGAACTTATTCTGGCACTCCTCACTCTGAAGCACACCACGGAAATAAAGAGCACTTGAATTGATGTATGGTGAGTCACGGAGAAAGCAAAGAAAGAAAAGCAATAGAGTTTCTGCAGAGGAGAGCTGAGCACTATTTACCTAGACGGCCCAGAGCGAGCCTGTGGGCACAACACAGCTGACACCACTAGTAAATTATGCCCGCTCCGATCTTGTATGGTGATCAAAAAGAAACTTTAAAAATCTGGGAGGTTCTCTCATGACCATTTGGACATTTTCTGTTAATAAAATATCACATTTGAGTTAAAGTTTTATACCCTGTGATATTTCTGTCTGTTTTGAAGACAAATTTTTCTGAGGTGTGTGAACAAAAGAAGTGGTGTGCATTTACAAAAAGAGTGTCCACTTATTCAGTAGTTTGGTGGTTGTAAAGTGAGAGCAAACTCACTTCACACTTGTGATGTTAGCACATAGATACGGATTTATTCATAGCTGCAGGTATTTGTAAATTACTGTATGTATCCATGTCAGGAGGTCAAAATACAACAGAGCTGAATCCTCACATGCCAGAGGATCTCTCAATTCACATGATCACCCTGGCTCACGAAGCTAATGGCGCCGTGCTTTAGAGGAGCGACAGTTTCCGTGCTCATTGACTATGGATGAGCATCTGGTCAATGTGGATGTGTGATCTGATCACTGCGCTCCCCTCTGAGAGCATCTCGCTGTGTTTCCCTATGCACACAGATAAACATGCAGACGTACAGAGTCACGCTCTGCACCCACATCTGCCTCTGTGCTGGCAAACAAATGCAACTTTTGACTTAACCTGACAATGACTGGAACTCTTGTAAACACGAAGGAGCCTTGTAACTGTAGTTGTGAACAGAGATCACACTGATTATTAATGGTTTTGGACTGTTAAAATTAATTAAAATTGTTAAAAGTGTTTTTTAGAAAAAATAACCAATATCCAGACCACTTTTGATGCTAAATGATCTGATAGACTAGTTCATACAGTACATGCTGTGATAAAACACTCAGGTCATTTAATGGGATACAGCCGCTTTTTGTACTTCATAAAATTTTTAATATGACTGAGTCCATAAAATGGAAACATGTAGCACTACATATATGCCCTTAGGCACCGTTTTAAAAATGCAGTTGTAGGAAGTACATTCATCCATTCAAGGACTGTACCTATACGTACAGCGTATGTATGTGTCTGTGTATATATACAGTTGTGCATGGGACAGGTAATCTGAAAAAAATCATGTGCTTCTGTGTCCTCCGATGTCCTCCGGTGCTCCTAATGGCTTCTGCAAGATTTCACAGACCGGAGGAAAACAACCAAACAGAGCCGAGCTGGAGCCTGTCGTCTCTGAGCAGCTGTCAATCACTCGCTAACTCCGATCAAACGGTCAAACTAGGCAGCCCTGATCAGATATGAATCAATATTCTGTTACTGTAATGCCTATTTCTCGCCTCAAATGTTTTCCGAAACATCTTGTAGTGTACTGTTTAGCTGTAAAATGAGAAAGTTTGTGACCCAGCAGCCACGTTGAGATCAGTTGAGGAAATACCAAGCACCGCCCACCAGCCGGAGCAAACTTTCTCATTTTACAGCTAAACAGTACACTACAAGATGTTTCTGATATTTGATCAGCGCTGCCTAGTTTGACCGTTTGATCGGAGTTCGCGAGTGATTGACAGCTGCCTCTGTTGAATGAACAGCCAATAGGAACGCTCTCTCTCTCTTCTCTAGAATTACAATATGCTGAGAGGTTATTATAGACTTTTTGCCCAATGATGCCAAAAACATTCTGCCTACTGAAGCTTTAAGTACAGTACTTGAGTAAATGTACTAATTGAACTGCCTCAGATTCTATGAGTTTCTTATGAAACTGATTCATTCAATAAGTTTATGTCCATTCAAAGTTTCCAGATGAGTTTGGGGCCCAGTGTTGTGTGAGATTAGATTCACCGTGAGGTAAGTAAAATATTATGGCCTGATTCAGACGTGAAATTAGTCCAAACTTACATACAGTAGCATGTTTATTCTATTCTACAGATGTAATGACCGTCATTCCACTAAGGAAGTGCAACTGAAGTGAAAATGAGACTAACCCATTTCCCAGACACAATTTAATGACTGAGGAATGAGCCAAACAGATTTTCCTTTACAGTTGAATCCATCATTATACAGTAATAATGTCTGTGTGAAGAATGGTCTGTGATTCTTCCCCCCATCATTTATCGGAGTTAATTTTATCTTACGCTGGACGGAGGTCATTTTGCACTGTCAATGAGTTACATAATCGAATTTCTGTTTCATGCTATTCTTTGCAGTATGACTAATTAGCTCAAGACATCCTCAGATGTGTAATGTCTGGAAGATGGCCCTCCTCTGGAGCGCTTTTATCTCGATAGCCATAGTCAAGAAAAAAATGAAGTGCCACTGACCAGGCCGCTGAACAGCATGACTTCTGTCAGCTACAGGACAACTAAAATAATTAGCTGAAGCTGCAGCCAGATAAAGGCTATAAGGGCTTAGATTTCAAGTGAGCAGAGGAAGGAGTAAAGTACGTTAACTTAGCAGCCAGGGTTTTAATTCCAGAGGATTTTGTCTGGAGTTTCCTTCACTCTGAACTCTTGCCCTCCTGAAATTAGCTTCAAAATCGAAAATGACTCACATTCACATTTAAGGCTTTAATATTTGACGAATGTTGGTTTAACCATCGCGGCAGGTGGCACGTGAGCTGCTGGTGCATTTTGCACACTGAAATACCGCAGGGTGTTTAAATGCTGAACTCAGTCCCACATTTCTATATGGATAAAAGAATAATGTACTCACAGACACACTTGTCATTTCAAATAATTTATTATTAAGCAGTTGCAATATGAAGTTTTATCTTACCTTTTATATTAGCAATAATACATGTGTCCCCTGATGTCAGCAAACCCTGCATTCCCAGATATTTGTTTTACATTTTTAATAAATCAGTCCGTGATGAAAGAGTCCAAAATTGATCTGTGATTACATTTTGTCACCCATGCGTATAACGGGCCAATGCAAACACTGCACCCAGAGGTAAAAAATAGTTCAAATTGTAAAGTAGTAGTAAACATACAAATCAAATGAGCATTCAAACAAGTGTTCAGTACAAGTGATAAATAAATATAGTGTATCAACCTGACTTGTGTTTCAGGGTTTTTATGACTTTTTGATTGACCGTTAGCTAAGCCCCGTCCGCCTTAGATACTGTTGCTATGCCCGTCACGCTTTCCATTATCGTGCGGCACATATGCAGTTTTCAATGACAACGGTGGCAGATTTACCACTCGAAATCCTTAGTAATATTCAAACAACGGGTGCTTCAACTCACACAGAGGTAGACAAAAGTAGGTTTCTCTTTTTCTAGCCAGCAACCGTCGATTTTGCCAGCTGTATGTTAGCTAGCTCCATGGGTTGGTTGAAAACTCGGTCTCCAGCAAATTTTTCCAGCTGCTTTAAAATGATGTAAAAGGGGATGTTAAGTATGTACTTTATGGCTACACACATGATATTGCGCTAAAACACTGAGGCTAAACCTAATAGCTCTGTGTAAAAAAGTCAGACAGACAGAGATGCTAACGTCAGCCTACACTCCGAAAGCTTCCAGGATGGGCTTCCACACAGTGTGGAAATACTACACAGTGGATGTGCTTGTAGTAAAGGGTTTTTTTTTTTCATATGACCTGTAACCCCAACTACTGTAGGTCAGTCTTGGCCTTGGAAGTAATTATCAGTTAGCACTATAGGTAGTAAGCTTAGCCAGACATGCTAACGTTTGCAGCTTACTTTAGAGCATATAAATGCACAGTTTCATCCATTCCTCACACTTCTGCTCTTGTGTTTTTGGTTTTGGAAATGTTAAAAGAAAGACACCAACATTCAAACTCTTGAAATGCAGATGTATCACTCTTAAGGCCCTGACACACCAAGCCGACGGTTTGGACAGTTTGAGGCTGTCGGTGAGCGTCCGTCGGCCTAGTTTTTTTGGTTTGTCCCGCTCTGTCGGCTCTAGTCTGTCTGTTTTGGAGTTTTTTTCGGCCGAATCAGCATGTTGAATTGGCGGCGGCGCACGTCGGTGAGAGAAATCACTCTGATTGGCGGTTCAGCTCAAACGAATCAGTGCGCGAGAAGAGAAACCGAAGTGAGGAAAGCAAGAGGAAAAACACCGAAGGCTCTTCTCATTTTTTCATTTTTATCTCATTCCAATACACGGATAATTTCACAACGACATGGCCATCTGGAATGAAGCTAAGTGGTGAGTGAGAGTGGTGTGAAAGTGGTCGGCAAACGCACGCTTTGTGGCATCTACGTATCATAACAACATTTTGTATATCCTCAGTCCTCGGTCGTCCTGTTTCCCCTTTTTGAAGGACGAATACAGACTACCGCCACCTGCTGGTGTGGAGAGTTATTTCATCTCACGCAGGCGCAGGACGTACGTGCTAACTGGCCGTCGGCCGCGGTCTTTGCGGTGTGTTCGGGTGCAACTTGTCGGCCAAAACAAAGGCGATGTGAGGCGACGCAACAGGCGGCCTTCGCCGCCGCTAGTTCTCTGATGTCGGGTTGGTGTGTCCCCAGCTTTACAGAGAAGTAGCAAACAAATCGAATTTCACCCTCAATGGCATAAAATTGAAAATGTTCAACTTTCAACCCCTCCCTTTTGTCGCACCACTGGTCAGTCCCGCAATGCCGCATCTTGCAAATCGATTCGCTCATGTCCCATAGAAAATGAATGGGGGCAAACTTTGTATCGTGCTGCTTTCAGTGAGTCTTCTGCTTGAGGCATGTGGGGAAATCCAAAGCTTGACAGACCTGCCATGCCTTACAGTTGCTAAGCTACGATTGGACAATCGCTGCTCGGGAGGAGGGGTTTAGCGAATGGTCAATTTAGGTCAGTCTTATTTATGACTGCCACTTTGGTGCTTGATTAATTGAAAAAAGTGTAGTTGTTTGAGATAGTAAAGTGTTTGATGCAACTGTATGAACAGAAGTGAAAGAAACAAGCACAAGGGCAGAAGTGTTAGAAGTCAGTGGGGGGCACAGATGGTGATCTATCAAAAATGACTCACAGTATGAGCGGATGGATGGCTTATTGGCGTTGTCCTTCTTTTTGTGGCAATGGACAACTTAGTAGAGAGCCCGTTAAGTAAATGTAGAATACTGGCCAAAATCTGCAGAAAAAAATAAAACTTAGAGATCACAGTAGTCTTTATTTATATGCAATGCCCATCAAGCCTGATTCAGTTTTCAAAAGTCTTAAAAGGTAGTCTGCAGAAGTCAGCGGTCAGCATTCATTCTGCGCAGTTTGGCGGGCAGGTTGTCCTCTGGCCGACTCCCCATCAAGGGGATCTGAACTGGGGTTGGTGTTGTGATGGTGCTAATGGCTGTTGGCAGTCTGTGTTTCTCCAGCTCGCCCTCCTCGACATCTCCATCCAAAGACAGCAGCTGGACCTGCTCCTCCAGCTGTCCTTGCCTCACTACCGGGATGGAGCTGGACCTCAGCCTCTGAATACTAAGCGGAAGGTCTCCCATGCTGGAGGCCTTCCCCCCAGGCAAAGCTGGCCCCGTCTTCAGTCCCCTCCACAGGAGCTCCTCCCTGGTGGAGCTCATGCGTTGGAGTTTGCTGGGCCGCCTGGAGGATTGGTCCTCTGCATGATCTGCATAGTCGGCTGACAGGAGCCTTTCCCTGCGTCCTCCGCGGCCACCGTTACCCAGCTGAGGAGAGGAGGGGGTCTGCGCAACAGGGAGAGAGTTGGGCGACGTCAACGAGGACTTCTCCTCCTGCTCTTTGACGCTATAGGGAGGCGTATTGACCTCAAAGGTGTTGTGGAACTGGGAGTAGTCGACTCTGAAGAAGCCCTCCTCCAGCGACATGACGGGAAGGAAACGATGGCCCCACAAGACTTCATCTTCGGTGTAAGATGTCCTCGCCTGGCATGTCATACCTACGATGGAGAGAAGAGACGTGAAATATTTCAAATACTGACAAGAAAAAGACAAAAAGCACTGTAACATTACAAAGAAGATTGTTGAAAGTGGTCTATTAAATAAAAATGGACAGACAGTCAGGCAGGGAACAGAAATGAAATGTGGAGAATTGCTTCAGGGAAAAGACAGACAGAGATATGAAGAATATGACAGAGACGGAGAGGAGCTTGTGCCATTGAATAATTAAAGAGCCTGAAAATTAAACATTCCGTCAAATATTTGACTTCATATTACTGAGAAATGCTCTATGCCACAGGGTAAGGGATGATGAAATAATGATTAGGAAATGGGAAGTTTATTCAAAGATGAAAGAGGGGGAAAAAATATATAATAATAAAATAGTAATTAGCTCTAACCAGTGGTTTCCACGATGCCCTCTAGGATGACAACAATCTCAAACTGCTCGTTCATGAGCGAGCGCTGCGACAGATCAAAGAACGGGCTCTTGGTGTTGATCTCATGGCAGATGGTTAGAGGCGACACCAAGAAGAGCTGGTCCGCCCCCGTCCCAAAACCCACGTCCAGCTCACACTGGTCCAGGGGCAGGAACTCGCCCTCTGGGGTCTGCCGCGACTGGAAACACAAATGATCAGGACATTTAACATTTACATTTTTATTTAAGAGTGATAATTCAGGATCATTCTTCAACTTTCTCCTCCACAATGGGGTCAGAGCAAGCAAATAATGACAAAATTAAGCTTATTAACAATTGAATAGCTAATGGTGAAATTTAACCACCACTGAAAGGCTTAATGATGAATTTAAATACCACTGAATTTATAGCACTGAAATATTTAACTTAAAAAAAACATATTTCTAAATGTATATGGTTTAAATGACCCTTTTTGAAAATGTGTGCGCGTGTTTGTGTGTGTGTGTACACACTATGTATTTACTTGAATTACTTTGATATTTATATTTCCTCCAATTTCAGCAACTTTTTTTCACCTCACCTTAATTTTAAGATCATAATTTGACCGATCGAACCAAGGAAACTTGAATATTATGGATATTGGGAACTTTCATTTTTTTTTTTATTTGGATTTGGGAACACAAAAGAACTGCACCATTTAAAAATGACATACTGAGAGGGAAATTCAAACCACATTAATTCAGAGAGATGATTAAATATGTCAATGCTATAAATTAAATGGTATTTAAAAGAATAGTATGACATCTTGGGAATTAAGGCTGGGCGATACGGCCAAAATCTATAGCTCATTTCATATCTCGATAACAATATATATCACAGTACAGCATGTTTTCTTGTTATTCATTTAGGGATGCACCAATCCGACTTTTTCAGTCCCGATACCGATAGCGATATCTGGGCTTGGGTATCGGCCGATACCGAGTACCGATCCGGTACCAGTGTTTCATTAACAAGCTGTATGCCTCACTGTGTGGAAGTGACTGGATCATGCTTGACTTAAACATTGCTTTCCTAACTTTGTAAAACAAAATGTAACAAATAAATACATAGATAAAATTTTCCTGAGTTATATTAAAATAATAAATCATACACCAGCAACTTGATAAATAATCTTCAAAATTAACAGGAATTACAATTCAATTGTAAACCTTTTTAATGCAGCAACAAATTGGTCAAAACTTAAAAATTCCAGTATATAATGTATATTGTATACACACATAGAATTAAATAGATCGGCTCCATTGTCACGATACCCGATCCAGCTATTTGAGTCAGTATCGGCCCGATATCCGAGCCGGTATCGGTATCGGTGCATCCCTAAATTCCATAAATAAACAGTCTATATGAAATAACCACATGGTAAAGCCTATTTTTGTATACTTCTGTGTGAATTAAATACTTGACAAATGAAAAGTACTGAGTATTTTCCTCATTTTAAGAACTTAAGTGCAAAATGAACGTAACAGTTTTAAGTGAAATTATAGAAAAAATAAATAAATATAGGCCTAGCCTATATGGCGAGAAACGATAAAGAAAAATATATATGATATACATTTTTATATCGTTTTGACGGTATATATCATCATAATGCCCAGCCCTTTTGGGAAATATGGTTATTCACTGTCTTGTATAGAGAAAAAGACAAAAAGATCAATACCACTCTCTTTAAATCTTCTCATCCAACTCTTGGTAAGAAAGCGAATAAGAGTATTTCCCAATATGTTGATTCATTATTGTACTTTTTATGAGACCGTCTGTTAGGCAAAGCAAGTGTTCCTGACGCACAAGATGAAAAGGAGAGCAAATGGAATCCCTCCAAAATTCAAGGCACGTCTTTGTTGTTGTGTGTGCAGTCTACAAGGCCACATGGCCAGCTTTGTTGGATAATATGTGTGCATGTATTTGTTGCAGGTTTAACCCTGATGGGAATGTAAGTGAAGCTGTGTTAAGGGTTCAGTGAAATTGCTTTTGAGAAGACAATTTTCCTCCATGATTAGACATAGTTCCCCATGAAATAGGATGTTGGGGTTGGAGTTAAAGTGAGGAGGGAGTTAATTTCTAGAGCACAAAAGCAGGCGGAAAAAGCCTCCAAAAGTATAGTTGTGGAGGATCGCTTCCATCATCCCCAATAAGGGGGAAGAAGAGGGCCATGCTTTTGTTCTGAGCCTCAAGCTTTATGTGGATGTTGCTGCAAAATGAAGTAATGTAAATGCACACCTCTGACCTGCTGCTTTTGTTTGCCTGAGAAGACCTGCATGTTTTGTCAAATGGAAATGGGCGGCTGAATCTCCCCAAAAAATCTATGATGACATTTAACTGGATGGAATATTTATTTGCCTGTGAGACTTGGGTTAGTCAACAAAAAAATCTTGGCAAAGACATGGATGGATTTTGATGTAAAAATACAGAGAAATGAATATTTTCACATATTTTTGGCATGATAGACGGCAGAACACCCAGGAGAGGGAACAAAACTAAAAAGGTGTTCTTAGGACCTTGATGTTGTTCTCCATATGCACTTACTGGCAGACATGCTGGGTAAAAGTAAGAATGTGGTCAGTGATCTCCCACATCTCTGTCAGACATCATGAGCATTGGTAACATTTATAGTTCGAGACACTAATCTTTTACTCTCATTGCCAGCACATTAGAGCACTTTAAAACTCTCCGCGGTAGCCTGGCCTCTAAGAAAAGCGTCATTAGATTATGGAAAAGACACTAGTGCTCGCTCTTGGGAAACTAAGCTCAATCAAATAAAGTACTCTTTTAGCTGTTAAATTAAAACATGGAATTAGGGAGAAGGCTCGAACTTCTCTATGAGCTTATAAAACCTCTTTTCCTGTCAATTGCAAGCCTCTTACTCCAGCTGATGTGTCAGGAGTGAATGATTTACAAAGGAAAAGATGTTTGTTGCATCCAGAGGGCAAAAAAAAAAAAAAAAAAAAAAACCTGCTCCAACCCATTTGAATTCCACCGTCAACACGAGTCAATAAAAAGCAAAAAAAATTGCACATTTATAACCTATCCTGTTATGCTCAATTCAAATAACTCTTCCTGCCGCCTCATGTTAACTTGTATGCAGCGAAGCCTCCCTGGCCCTTTGAGTGAGGAGCCACTCGGTCCACAGATGGCAAACAAACTGTCAATTTGTATTCACAGTGATGTTGAGGACAGAAGGGTGTGACATTTCACAAGAAGACGTCTGTGCCCACAGATCCCTGGCTGGGTGAGGGAAAGTGTCACCCATCACGCTGTATCAGTGATGGGTGCTCCCTGAATACGCAGGCAGTCTACTGAATTTAAATCAAACTGAAACTCAGAAAGCCAGAAAGGCGGATGTTTTGCAAAACAGAACAATGTTGAAATGTGTGGACGCCTGGGGAAAAAAATGAAAATGAAGAGAAGAAAAGCTGTACATTTAAAAAAACAAAAAAAAAGCCACACCACCTGCCTGTCCTGCATGATATATATTATATATTATTTTAATATATTAAATAAATCCATCCATTATCAGTAACAGCTTATCCTATTAAGGGTCGTGGGCCCAATGTCATCGATCCCAGCTGGCATTGGGCGAAGGTCGCCAGACTATCACAGGGCTGACACATAGAGACAGACAACCATTCACGCTCACATTCACACCTACGGGCAATTTAGAGTCAACAATTAACCTAACTTGCATGTCTTTGGACTGTGGGAGGAAGCCGGAGATCCCGGAGAAAACCCACGCTAACACGGGGAGAACATGCACACTCCACACAGTGGAGGGCCCCAAGCTAGGTTTGAACCTGCGACCCTTTTGCTGTGAAGCATATTAAATATATTTTTGTAATGAATGAGATAATTCATCTAGGCATTTCCCACAGAAAAAGGTGTAGAAGACGCAGCGTGAATGCCAATGCAGGGGTTTTGGATCTGAATCTATGCTTATAGTGTTGAAAAAATAGTTTGTCATTTTGGGAAATTGAAAAATTATTTGCTTTCTTGATGAGAGTCAGACAAGAAGATCGATATCATTCCTATGTTTGTACGATAAATATGAAGCTACAGCTAGGAGGCGGTTAGCTTAGCTTAGCTTAACATAGAGACTGGAAACAAGGCGAAACAGCTAGCCTGGCTCTGTCCGAAGGTGACAAAATCCACCTACCAGCACCTTTAAAGCTCATTAATTAACACGTTTTATCTTGTTTAAAGGAACAGTGTGTAGGATTTAGCGACATCTAGTGGTGAGGTGACCTCTCCCGCACGCAAATGACCCTTTCTGGAGCCAGTTCTTGTAAGAGTAGCGTAGGTCATTTGGAGAATAGCAGAACCAGAGTGTGTGTGTACGTGGGAAGTGAGTGGTGAAGCAAGAGAGAGAGAGAGAGAGAGAGCGGCGGCGAATGTTTGTGAGCGAACAAGTGAGATTAGCTCTGAGAATATCAATTGAATGTACAGTAGAAGTTGCAGTTTGTGCAGAAATAAATGATGCGGCTCCTCAAGACCAACAGAAGTTTCCCGTGTCTTGTTTCCCGGCGGCTGAGTGGAGTGACGGGGGTTAACACCGGAGCGAGTAACGTTAGTGATTCTGGCCCAAGCAGGAAAAGTTAACACAGTGTTTGGTTTGTCCATTCTGGGCTACTGTAGAAACATAGCTGGCTCCGTGAAGAGGACCCGCTCCCTATGAGATAAACGGCTCATTCTAAGGTTACAAAAACACAACGATTCTCATTTTCAGGTGATAATACACTGAAGAAAACATACTTATTAATATTATATTCCATTTTTACCAATAGATCACCCTTTTTGTTACACACTGTTGCTTTAATACACACACAAAAATATTTTTGCTATCTTCGGACAGTTTTATGAATAGATTTGTGAATTGATACTCCTTTCCGTTTGATATTTTGATATAATTGTACTTTGCATGCAGTTAATTAATCAGCTTCCTGCAGCCTCCTGCAGCATCAGGCAAACATGACATTTAAAAACAAGTGTAATACTTTTGCAATTGATTTTTCCATATTGCTTTTGATCTCCGCTTCTGGGAAAAGCTTCCTCCGTCTCCTATAAGTGGGAGGAGCACATGAAATCATTTTAAAAGCCTGTCATGATTGTATATTAATTTATTTATTTCATTTAAAAATGTAAATTGTCACTTAGATACTGCAGGCAGGTGTCCCATTTGTCAGCAACGCTCATACAAGTCAGTGAGATTGGAAACCAATTTCCCCGGTAAGTCACATTTGAGCCAATTCTAGTCGTGGAGATGAAGCTGCTGTTTTTTCGAATACTGTTCACAGCTCCTTTGCAACAGAATTATACCTCTGCCAAAGAGGTAGAAACCTGCTCGAAACCGAATGGTTTTAACAAGGTGAAAGCTTTGTGTGTTCTCTTACTGCCGCTAAACAGTTAGTGCCACGAGGGGGAAATTAATGGCCTTTGGAAGAGGACCTGATATAGAGGGAGTGCTTAATTTACCGAGCCACCTGAGATTGAGGTTGAGTGGAAGCAGGCCCTCTCCCTGGTGACTCACTTCCTCCTCAGTGACAGTGTGTGTGCAGGTGTGTGTATGCATAAACACTGACAGTGAAAGTTAGAAAGAAGCGTGTGTGTGTGAACGTTGCTCCTTATAATGCAACTGTGCATTTGTGTGCCCAGCTGGAAGCTTTGAGCTGGACATCAAACGCAACACTCACATTTGAGCTCCCATTCCCGATCTCTCGACAGCACCATTAAAGCCAATCCAACTGTCTTTCTCGTTGTGTCTTCTCCTCTCTTTCTCCTCCTCTCTCTGCTTGTCCTTCAGCGTTACACAGTGGCAGATGTGGCGAGTCATGTCCGCCTGCCTGTCTAGCTAAACGCCTGTCTATCTGCCACAACTAGCCCTTATCACTTATCTCCTGCTGTGGACCAAGCTACTGAGACGAGCGTCTGTTGACATTGACGAGCACCACCCAGCTGTCCCTCTCTCGCTCTGTTCCTCCGTCTTTTTTGTGTTGTATTTGAGCATTTTTTCCTATCAGTGTGTTTCCTCCATGCACTGCTGGCATACCACACACACACAATGTTTCTTTACATCGAAATCTTATTCTGCCAGAGCTGCAGGGGTCAGCGCACCACTGCATTCTATTGATTTATTAATGAAAGCTGCATTAATATTAATTGAAATTCAAGGACAGTTATCTTTTTAAGTTAATATGCATTATGGATGAAGAGAAATGCACAGTTCTGCCAAGGAATAATGTTTCCGCTCATAATTAAATTTGTTATCCAAGTCACAAATTGGAGTGTGGGCTCTACCAACTCCGTGACTTTTGATACGAAATTTAAGAAGTTTAACTGAAGTAAAAATAGCATCTAATGAAATATAACTCAGAAGACCGGGTTTTCTTCTTTCAGTTCTTTTAGTGTGAGTACATCCATGTTAATTTTGTCAATAAGTGCCTTTCATTTTTTTAAATAAAATATTTCCTAGTAGGTATCCATTACTAGAAAGTACTTGCACTCCAAAAGGTCTTCCCACACACTGTCAATCACTTGTACTCACGTTATAGAGTTGTGAAGTGGGAGAAACTATTGTGGGCGCCGCTGGTTCCGGATGTAAAAGTCCTTTTTCATTTTTCCCATAGACGTCTTTTTTTTTTATCTTACCAAAGATTAAAAACTGTGTTAGAAAATATCTGGTTCGGGTTCTGCACTCCCATGGTGCATTTTTGCAAGAAACATTGAATTAAGAATAACAATAATAATGAAGAGAGAATACTGACAACACAATCTGCAGCTTAAATCAATTTACTTTTGGGTTCTGGGTCAATGTTGGATTAGTTCAGCAACTATGGCACTGTGTTTTGTTCACAAACTCTATGACTAAGTGTTTTTGAATTTACTACCACTCAGATTTGTGCCTCTGACTGGTTTCTTCTCCATCGCAACAGTGGCCGAGGCTCACAGGTATTGTTGTATTAAGACCTGTCCACCATGCCAAACCATAGATAGATTGTATACAATATAAGAAGTGTACGTAGTCACCGTGACGTCACCCATTGGTTTGCGGACTACGGTTTTGAAGCCTCGAGTTCGGCATTTTGGCCGTCGCCATCTTGTTTTTTTGCAACCAGAAGTGAAACGAGAGGGTGGAGCTAAGCACAACTGAATGCTGAATAAGACATTTTAGGCAACCAAAATGTTCCAATGAACTTTCATGAACAGAAAACACACTGTGAAGGGGTTAAATTTCTGAGCTGAAAACACAGTAGCGACCTGTCAATCACAAGGTAGCCACGCCCTAAAGCATACCCTGCTTTATGGTCTATTTGACTCTAAATGGGACCATAATTTACTAAATGAACATCATGCTGTATTGAGGAAGACTTGAAACTAGAGATTGAGACCATAAACTCATGTTTACAATGTTTACCGAGGTAATAAATCAAGTGAGAAGTAGGGTCATTTTCTCATAGACTTCTGTACAATCAGACTTCTTTTGCAACCAGAGGAGTCGCCCCCTGCTGGCTATTAGAAAGAATGCAAGTTTAAGGCACTTCCGCACTGGCTTCACTTTTTTGAAATAATTCAAACTCCATAACATTGAGGAAAGAATATTTCATAAAACTTGGCGATGTCAAGGCTGACACTGTTGTTGATAGCCAATGGAAACATACTGCCAATGTGAGTCTTTAGAGTCTTCTATCACTGCTTCCTGAATCATTATGAAAAAGTGTGAACAAAATAATAGTTAAAATACTGCACCAAAATGTGCTTATGTAAGTTACTTATTACATACACACCATGTATTTTAGGCAGTTTCCCTGGACAGGTTTGCTGTTTTAACTGCAGTAAATAACCTGAGTGCTAATTAAGAATGTGACCAACTTTATCCAGGTATCCAGGTCCCATAAGAATTTACAACCCCTGCCTCTCCCTGTTGATAAATTGCAGTTGCCCGGTCACAGTGCGTTTACACAGCTCTGTCAGGATTTACTGCAGCATGTCTCATTTCTCCAGTCAGCTTTGTGAGCAACCCATCTGACAGTGACCTTGAGCTGTGCATTACCTGAACACTAGCCATGGCATTGTTTCCACGGTGCAGATATAGTACTATGGGGTGATGTGGAGTAATTTTACTGCACAATAGCCCACTGTATGGTCTGACACCACAATGTCGCAGCTTTATGGGCTCTAAAACATCACTGTCTGTTAACATAAAAGACACATTAGAATACTGCATCTATTCAGCAGCAAGGTGTCCTGCACACTCTTAACGAAAGAAATAGAGGTTTGACCTTAAAGTAAGGTATTAATAGTATCCAAGAAAATCCATGAAACATGTGTATAAAAGTGAGCTTACAAAGCACGTTTTTACCGTTGTCCTCGGGGCATGATTGATGGAACATGAACGTGATGCTTTTCAGCAGCTAATTAGCAAAGTCCTGGATGTCTTTCCTTCCGCCAATACACGAATAACTGTGGCTTTAAAAGATGATTTAATGAAAGATCATCGTTTACTGGCAGAAATCCCAGATCAGGATCATTACATAAATCTAAACCGATCGTTGAAAGAAAGCCAAAGTGTGTTGAACTCAAAAATCTGAAAAACAGATGGGTGAGAAGAACACTTAGAAATTCACTTTTTCAGTTATTACATTAAGCTCAGGCACGTTCATTTACTTTTCTTTTTTTTTAAAAAGACCTTGGCGGTAAAGGCAAGATTGAGTGAGGTGCAGTGTAGCCAAAGTACCGGTGATGTATCTACTCTGCAACAGTACTGCAGCAGCCTGTTCTGCTTTTTTAATTTTACCTGCTCACACTACAAGTTTTCCACTTTCCCACTGGGCCTCAAGGTATCAAATAAAGACCATAAATGATCCCAACAAGTCTTTAATAATAATAAATCTGTAGTGGCTCCATGTGCCGTAAAAAGAGGTAATTCTACTAAGGCAATATCCGTAATATTGGCACACAAGGTCAAACATGACAGCGTGCCTCATGGGTGAATATCCTGCTGCTTTCACTCTGTTTGAAATAACCATCATAGACGACTATTAAAGAATATTAAACTCTCTCAATATGACTATTGGTCTCTGTAGAGGGAGAAAAGTTGATGATATAGCATTTGTGCCTCTGTGATGCTGTGTTGATTAACTGC
Organism: Adelosebastes latens; assembly: GCA_916700685.1. NCBI lineage: Eukaryota > Metazoa > Chordata > Actinopteri > Perciformes > Sebastidae > Adelosebastes > Adelosebastes latens. The sequence continues at coordinate 5,557 of CAKAKR010046548.1, read as the reverse complement.
AATTAATTTTATTTGCCTTCAGAGGCTGTTAATTAAAGGGGAAATGATAATGAAATGGAATAAAAGTCTTTGCAGAGAAAGCTGGAACTATAGCGATAATAAGTTATTGAGTCGTGGCTTTTAATGTGTTAAACTTCTCTTTTTCTCTAATGGATGCTTTTACTCTGATCAAATGAAAAATGACTTAAATGGTATCATAAGCCTGGGAAAAATCTGAGCGCAACACAAAAAAAAGCATTAAGTATAACAACATTAACATACTGGGAGCTTTCTGGTGGCTCTCCCTCGAGGTTCAGAGAGTAAACTGTCACTTGAGATCACCACGCTGCTCCACGGAGTTGAGTAAAGCACGACTAACTCTCCCTGTCACAACAAAGCACCTCTGTCCTTTAGATATCTGCTGATGTTTGGACTGGAGAAAAGTAGATTTCCTGTATGAGACATTTCTGCTACAGTGAGAAAACGTGTATATAAGACCCACAACTGTTAAAAAAAAATCAGCTTCTGATCAAAGTATATGTGATGTATTATTGTGGTGCATGGAGAAGAATTTAGACATGGTAGAAAATAGGGATGAGAAAAAAAAATCTATTCCTTTTTTTTTTACAATTTTGAAATAGATTTTTTAACGCCAGAATCGATATATTTGCTTCATTTAAGTCTTTGCCCAGGTAGAAGGAAGTTACCGCTTTTATTGTTGTAGTCTGAGTAACGTGACGCCATATTCGTTCCGTATCCGTCACCAAAACAAACCGCAGCCAGCTGCAGTGAGCAAAAACGACAAAGCAGAGAACGGCGGAGGGTCCGTATGGATATGACTTGAACCCTCACATATTAAATCTAAAGTGGTAAACACTACACATACAGTAAAGTATGGAAACACTTTGGCTTTTACACATTGCAGGAAAAGCAGAGATAGACATCATGGCTAAAGCTGCATGCTAACTCTGTCATAGACAGGAAACGTTATCGTAACGTACGGTCAAGCCAGCCGTCACTCTCCTCTCCGTGGTCAAATCGACTGACGCTACAACTGTAGAGCACCCATATACTGACATTTACTTTAAATGCATTCAAAAGGCTCCATCGCTGACCATGGATGTATCAAGAAAACAGAGCTAACGGGAGAGCTAGCGACGAACTTGGCGAAGTTAGCGGAAGTATACACGTGTGACTACGTCTGGTTTTCAAAATAAGGTGTTAACAAAAGGAACTGTATATACAAAATACATATATGGAAATAAGATTGATTGGATTATATTTACCAGAAGTTAAAAATATTACATGTCCCTTATAAATTAAGAGATACCACTGATTTTTGAGGGACATGTATTAATAAATAATGCCCGACAGTGACTGATATATTTGACTTCAGGACATCTCAGACTACATACATGCTGAAAATCAAACATTATTACTATATTAATTAAGATATTTTCCAAAGTAAAAGTCCCTAAAAGTGTATGATTCAACTTTTTCCCCATGGTCTAGTGTCGCAATAAAGCATAATATCAAATCACAATACTTGTAGAATCGCAATACTTAAATATCGCAACACATATCGAATCGGCACTCAAGTATCGGGATGGTATCTAATCGGGGATCGGTGAATCGTCCCAGCCCTAGTAGACAACAAGTGCTGTCCAGCCATAAATTCAGCAGAGAACGAAAATATTGTCGAGACCTCAGAAACACATTTGGTGAAAAAACAACCAGGTGTGATTTTAGAAACCGCAGTGATTGACACTGCAGTTTCTTTTAGCTGTGAAGTTGACACACTTTTTTTTTATATCATAGCAGCAGCTGCCTCAGCTCTTTTCATCCTCCATCAGGATTCCTCAGCTCTGAAACCAGCATACACTTCATACATCACCGTCCAGTCTCAGTTCTTCGGATGGCAATTTGTCTTAAGGCAAGACTGACCTCAAGAAAACGTCTTTAGCACATTGTGGCCCACTCAGTAAAGGAATTGGTTCAATTGATCTTTTAGTCAATAAGCCCACCTACTGTCCCCCGGGGGCCCATTCATCTCATCTGTGTACAGTCGTACCAGGCACACACCAGAAACACAACACTCCCAGTTTGTCCAGGACAAATCCAGCTACTGGAGTAACGTTAGGGTGACCGTGTGTCCCACTTTACGAGGGACTGCACAGCATTTTTATCCCAGTTGTTGTTGTTGTCCCACATATTGAGACGATGTCCCACATTTTCATTGGCTCTAGGACAGACGCTTTTCTAAAAATCTGGCTTTTATCCAATGACTGTGAAGAAAGCAGAGAAGGCTGTCATGGGCTTGTGTTTGCTGTCAAACTGCACACACAGTGGGTCAAGTGCAGGTTGACCTGTCACCGTCTTTGCTACGCTATGCCCAACGGGGCATAAACTATGCAGATTTAGGTCGAATATGATGGAAACTACCACAAAGAAAAGGAAATGCAACTACAAAGACTACACACAAGTGGGTGAAACCGGTGTAAGGCGATTTCTCAGAGAGTTTTTTTATGAAATTTGCCAGTTATTTTTCAATTTCACACAGGGGGGGGGATACGACATGAAGCGACACAGGACATGTGAGTCTCACAAGAAACGTCCAAAAGAGATGTGTGCCGATCTATGGATGCTTTCAGGCAAAGCATAGAGATGTCACGAAGTAAAGGACAGAATAGAAATGTTTATTTTTAAGTTAGATAGAAAAAATTTTGGACTACATCACAGCCTTGGTAACGTGTCCCACATTGTCCCACATTGTCCCACACAAACATAATCTTTGTCCCACATTTGATTTGTTGCTCCTCATTAAAATAGCCCTAAGAAGCCTCATATTAAAACCAAAGCTTCTGCAAATCACAGAGACCCCTCAGGGAATGCCATCAATTGTGGAGATGAATGGGAAATTCAACGCATGACTTGGAAAGCACTCATAAAACACAATGAGTGTTAAGCAGAGACGTCTCTGGTTAGCTGGCCTTACAGCTGCAAAGCGACTAACGATTTTTTGTTGTTGTTTGTTTTGTTTTTTCTTCTTCCTGTTTGTTTGGGGTTTTTTTTTTCTTTTCTCTTTCTGTAGCTAGCTGTGGTTGTCTGTGCAGGGAATTGAATTAAGAGTATTTAAGGAGCACATTGTAATGTGCATGCTGTAGTTGTCTCTGTGCACTCATTGCTGTCTTAATTTCTGCATCTGTGTTTTAAATTTCTAGATGGTTTTAATGCATGTGCATCATTTTTCTACTGCAGCTAAAATATAATGCTTCTGTAAAGTGTTTGCTGGTGTTGACTAACATGTTTTTTTTCACCCTCCTATAGCTGAAAGTGTTTACTGTTGAAATGTGACCAGCTGTGGTTTGTCTGTGCAGGGATGAAGGAACAGTACAAAGCTGTACATTTCAGCGACAGTATAATAATGTTAATTTTACAGTAACATAAAGGCAACCCTGCTGCCAGTTCTTTACTGTTATTTTACTGGGAAATTCTTAACAGTGTAGTCTCAGCCTTGATAGTGGCATTTCAAGGAGGCTCACTGCAGCAAAAGTGTGCCAATACTTTTATTTATAGTGGACATATTGCTGCACCTTTTACTGTGTCACCTTACCTTGATGAGTTTGCACCTGATCTGCGCGGACACCATGTGGCTGTTCCTCAGGTTCCCCACCCGGAACATGAGGCACAACTTCCCATCCCTCTGCGAGATCACCGCGTCCTGGCTGAACATCAGCGTCTCTGCGCGCTTCTTCGGCTGCGACATCTTGATGAACATGCAGCCGATGAGAAACGCGTCCACGATGGAGCCCAGCAGCGACTGGAACAAGAAGAGGATGATGCCCTCGGGACACTTCTCTGTAATGTATCTGTAGCCGTATCCGATGGTCGACTCCGTCTCGATGAAGAAGAGAAACGCGGAGGGAAAGTTGTAAACATTGGCTACGCACGGCGTGTAGGACTCGTCGTGTCCGCCGCTTTGTCTCAGGTCGCCGCGGATGAAGGCGATCCCCCACCACATCGAAGCCATGACCAGCCACGCCACCGTGTACGTGAGGATGAAGATGAGCAGGTTCCAGCGCCACTTGAGGTCCACCAGCGTGGTGAAGAGGTCGGAGATGTAGCGGCTGGTCTCTCCTCCAAGGTTACCGTGCTGCACGTTGCAGCGGCCGTTCTTCTCCACGAACCGCTGCCTCTTCCTCTTTGCAGGTGCGGAGGAGAAAGAAGAAGTCATGCCCTGGTTGGTGTTCACCACCTGGTAGTCCTCGCCAAATTTCCTCCGTAAGGCTGACATTGTATAAACACTTGTGCAGAATCAGGCTCTTTTACGCACGTTTGGTACTACCCCCCCACCCTGGCCAAAACCATGCATCAGTGCGCGCCTCGCATCCTCCTGTGAGCTGGAGATGCGCCTCTCCTCTCCTCCTGTAAAATTAATCCTTAAGTGAGCAGAGATTCATTCACAGGAGTCTGCTGCAACTTGTTTTGTTCAGGTCTCATCCGTGGAGGAAAAAAAACATTTTAAATGCATTCATATAGAGCTCGATTCAAAGGCTGTGTGTCCTCCTCTTTTACGCACGTTTGGTACTACCCCCCCCCATCCTGGCTCGCATCCTGTGAGGTGGTTGATGCGCCTCTCTGTGAAGTGGAGATGAGTGTGAGGTTGGAGATGCGCCTCTCTGTGAGGTGGAGATGAGTGTGAGGTTGGAGATGCGCCTCTCTGTGAGGTGGAGATGAGTGTGAGATTGGAGATGCGCCTCTCTGTGAGGTTGGAGATGAGGTTGGAGATGCGCCTCTCTGTGAGGTTGGAGATGATGTTGGAGATGGGCCTTTCTGTGAGGTGGAGATGAGTGTGAGATTGGAGATGCGCCTCTCTGTGAGGTGGAGATGAGGTTGGAGATGCGCCTCTCTGTGAGGTGGAGATGAGCCTCTCT